>PVKA01025137.1:0-33330 GCA_004027165.1 Ctenomys sociabilis
GGAGGGGCTGGCATGGCATGTGGTGCTGGGGCTCGAACCGCGGTCCCTGGGAGGCACTCTAGACCGCTGAGCTATCTTGCCAGCCCTGTTTTTCCTTTTCCACCCTTTTACCCATTTCTTTTCTTACTCTTTCCCTGCATTCAAAAACATTTGCCACAAAACAATGTAAAGATAAATGCACAAAAGCAAAGGATACAATTGAGCATAAAACAGAGTTGTTACATGTGAGTAACAAATCTGACTGTCTCCTGGGAATGAGCCAAACAGGAAGTGTGTTCGAAATTTCAGTTTACCATTCACAGATAAAAATGTGCTGGTTGCACTTGCCAGGGAAGCGCTTACTCCACTGAGCCATCTCCCCGGCCTGAGGCTAGTTTTCTTGCCCTCACTCAAGGATTACATTTTATGTGAGTGCTTCATTGAAGTTTTCATCAAACTTGGAATATAAACAAGTACAAAATGATTCATAGTAACACTGAATGCAGTGACTGTGAGCCTTCTGTCAGATTACACACAAGGCCAATCCTCTGGAGAGTAAACCCTTACTAGGATGTCTGACGAAGATAAATTCCATTGTTGGGCATGACTGGCCTCGCACCAGTGTTGCCCTCTCTTAGTCTTTGCTGTTCTCATTATTACTCTATGTCTAATGTCACTCTGAGGGACTCTCTCAGAGTGACATTAGACTGTGAGTCCCTCATGGAGGCACATGACGCTATCCAGCACTGAGGCTCACATCTTCATGTTTATAAACACTTGAAACTCATAGTTGGAATTCATAGAATCCTACCCTATTGCTACTCTGTTGTTGCTATAAAAACATTACTATTCTGTCCAGATAGAATGTCTTACTGCAAAGCACCCTCACACAGAAATTAGTACTATAGATTTTGGAGCATAATTTTCAAGTCCATTTCTACCACCTATTAGCTGAGCATTGAACAATTTATATAATCTCAATTCCTACTTTTTCATCTATAAAATACAAATTGAGGGCCCGTGAGATAGCTCAACAGACCAAGTGCCTGCTTTGGCAAGTACAGGGACCAGGGCTCAATCCCTGGTCCCACATGCCTTCTGGCCCCGCCACCAGGGTGCACTGAGCCAGTGACCAAGGCCAGGCATGGTGGTCCACACCTATAATCCCAGTGCTGGAGAGGCTGAAAACAAGGATCACTATGAGTCAGCTGTGTAGTGAAACCCTGTACCAAACATGTGGAAAAAAAATGAATAAAAATACAAATTGAAATGCCTGTCTCTTAGGTTTGTAACAAACAGTAGTTCTCAAAATGTTCCCAGGCCAGTAATACAAGTATCACCTAAGAATGATGAGAAATACAAAGTCATGGGCTGCTATTGAATAGGAAATCCCAGAGACAAGGCAGAGCAGATTAATAAGGCCTTGGATAATCTGTTATATGCAAAATGGGTGAAGCTACCAGTTGTGAGAATCAAAAGAAATGCTTAAGTAATTGATTTAGGAACTAGCATGTAGTAAATACTTAATTCCTAGCTACTACTATCATTACTATTAGAACTTTTAAAGTAATGACACACTTCAAGCAGTTCTCATAACCTTTTCATAACAATTAGGCAGCTAAATACTTGAGGTTAAGATCTCTGGTGAATATATTCTGGTGAATACAGGAGTACAAATTCTTGTACTATGTTGGTCACATAGAAAATGAGTGAAAATTCTTTTTACCAGGTATTACCTGAAATATGTATACAAAGTCACTCCACCTCTGCAAAAAGGAATATTGCCAACACTTGTTTCAGTGTTCAAGATATGCTTCTATACATGAAGAGAGGGTAATAAAGTTCTGATAGTCTATATCATAAATTATAACCATTGTGATTTTGGCCTGAAATTCTTCAAAATATATGTTGCCACTTACATGGTGTGGTTGTAAAATAATTTCTACCCCGCATTCATAAAAACAAGTAACTTTATTCCATGCACCTTCCTGGTGAATGCCTCAAGACAAATGTGTTTATAATGCAACCCCCTAGGAAACCAAATGAATTCAACTTTCATAGAGGGTGTTTGGATGTAAACCAATTATGTGTTACAGGAGACTAAAATAATTATGGTTTCAGAATAGTTCACCATAAGCATTCTTTCTGAGCTTTTACACGACAGTCCAGGAGAAATTAAATTTGTGGTTGTGTACCCTTATGTAAAGTATTAAGTTAACCTCTTAGGACTTTAGACTTTTCAGCTTATAAAGTAAAAATGTGAAACCAGATAATCCCTAAGGACCTTCTAGATCTTGCATCCTAATATGCTCTTAAAAAGCCACTTGTTCATGTTTTAATAACTAATGTTAAACTCCAGGTTGTAATGACTTCAAATGCCCTGTATAGTTTACTGGAAGGTATTTGATGGGATTATTTTCTGTATATCTTATTTTACAGTACAAAGCTCCATCTGAATTTTCTAGAAAAGGTCTAGTGACACCTTGTGAGCAATTCCTTTGGAAATCCTTCTCTACCTGACTGACATAGACCCCATCTCAGAGAATAGGACCGACTTTATGCTGGCTTTCTAGCTGGTTCTAATAAGCACACATGAAGTGTGACACTGATCTTAAGTATTTTGGGGTTTGTACATATTCTTGGAAAATACTGCTAATGTATGTTAATGTTACATTGCTAATATTGGTTTATTGTTTAGGTACAATCCCTTATTTAAACCTGGCACGACAATATTTGCTCCCATTTTACAGGTGAGAAAACACCACTGAGAGAACCACTCATCCAGAAAGTGGTGGTCTTATTGCTTGTCTTCCCAGTTGGAAAGTCTAATTTCCTCATTCACTTGTAAAACACATACACATATTTTTTGATATGTGCCCACAAATATTTTCTCTGATCCTTTACTTCCTGCGTAACTTTTTGGTTTGTTATTAACTGTTCTTTTGGCAAAAATAGTTGTCTTTAGCATAAAATAACTATAAATCACTGCTTAACCAACTAAAGATAACTACAAAGGTCATTAAGCCAAGTGGGGATACTCCAGGCCATCACCACCAAAGCAGGAATTGCAAAGACCTTAGTAATACCTGAAGTCAGGGTTCTCTGCCTCACCCCCCAAGTCTCAACAATCTTAGCTTTTGAAGTAACTCTAATGCACATTTTTGAGAACCACTTGTTTGGGAGGGGTTGTTTTGTTTTGTTTTGCAGTACCAGGAATTGAACTCAGGGCCTTGCACTTGCCAGGCAAGTGCTTATTCTACGCAAGCACTTATTCTACTGAGCTATCTCCCCAGCCCAAGAACCATTTGTTGTTGTTTTTTTTTATATTTTTTCATTTTTTTAATAGAAATTAGTAGTAATTTTTTTTTTTTTTTCGGTACTGGGGATTGACTCAGGCACTTGTGCTTGCCAGAGAAGTGCTTATTCCACTGAGCCATCTCCCCAGCCCAGAACCACTTGTTTAAATGAAGCATGGAAACTAAAACTCTTTTCAGACTCACTTTAAAGCTGACTTGTTTGCACAACCAATAAATAATAACACATCCCAAAATGTAACTCCAACCTATTAAACTGAAATGCAATACCATTTTACTGACTGTAAATTAAATAGGTCACTCAGTCATGAGTAACTTGCTAAACAAGTAAAAATGTTCAGAATGTAATTTTAAAGAAATAGTCATTTCTGTACATAGCTTACCATTTCTGCTTCACTGCCATACAACACAACCAGCATGTAAATTATTTAATGAGTTGGCTTGCTTTTGCACAGTTTTGTTAGAATAGTATCTTCTTTAACACATCAGTGATGCTGCATTGCAGGGTTCTTTGAACGTGCTAGAGCTGTCTACTGCCTCCTTCTGAGTTGGAAGGGCCATTGATCATAACCATACTCCCTGTATTAGAGAGCATACATCCATGAGTAGGGCATACATTCAAATGCAAATGTGTAAAACCCAGTTTGGCAATGAACAAATACTAAGACTGACCCAGAAACTTTGGAAGCTCTTAGCTGCCGTGTGTCTACATATGAAACTCACCTAGCTGCAGTTGAGAGGCCCCCTTTCCCCTGTACGCATTTGCTTCATGTGCTGTACCTTCACATCACTGATCAAAGATACTGTGGGAATGGGCACAGGTCTGTTCCTCTGTCATCTCTAGCCCTTTACCAGATTCCCCTCTCCAGTCTCATCAACAGAAACCTTGTGACTGTAGAGGGAAAAAAACAGTGGCCATGATTTAGGTGCTTACTGCACACCAGGCCTGGTGCTAATTGATGTGTACTTCATTGGAACCTGAAGCATCTTGAATCACAGAGCCTAGAAGAGCAGCAGGCTTCCCAATTCCAAAAGATTTGCTCTTAGTTTCCACCTAGAGCTCACCAGTGAACTATTAACACCATTTTACCTGACCAAGGTTTCAAATGGCTAGGAGGAGCAGAGACCTATCCTTTACCTAACCAAGATCGGGTGCAGCTTCTGAAATGCATTGGAACAATCAGCTCAAGTGCGGCATCCTATTTGCTGCTCAGGAGATGGGCTCCCTTTTCTCTCGCTCCTTAAATCATGCATTGTGCACTCCAGCAGTAAGCCAGGACCCTCCCTAGCCTCTCTAATGCAGAAAATGAGCACTTCTCTTATTTGCTCTTGTCTCCTCAGCTCATCTCAATAACTTATCCACAAGGTCTTCTGAGAGCCAATTGCCTGGAACACAAAGCACATTCATATACCACGCAGTGATGAGGTTCCTGGTCAGTGCATCACAATCTGCTTAACCTATAATGTGACTCCAAATTGACAGCGCAGTCTTAAATTTGGAGAGCTGCTGAAGTCTTAAATTTCTCAGGCCCCAGGTTTCTTCATGCGCAGTTAGTCCCAGGGTAGTGATGAGCACGGACTAAGAAGCCATTACAGCTAGCACAGAATGAGCACCTGCCAGATGCCTGGCAGGGATCTCCTTGACCTTCACCGCAGCCCTAAGCAGTCAGCACAGTTATTGTTTCAAGACACAGACACAGAGAAATTTGGTGGCTTCCTGAGGTCCCAGAGGTGATGTATGGACAGTGGGGGAGGAAAAATGATGAGAAGAATCCCTCAGTAAGGTCTCTGGCAAATCCTGACTAGAAAGCGCTACATGTTTGCTGGAAGGAGCAATTAGGAGAGCTGAAAAAGTTAGTTGCCACTCCTCACCTCCAGTAAAGTACAAAGGAGACAAAATGGGGAGGAAGCTACCTCACAGAAGCCTAAGAGTATAAAACATACACTCACACCTAAACAGACAGCAAGGGCAAGGGAGGAAGAGAGAAGAGGTAGAGAATCATAGAGACATACTCTCACTCTACGGCCACTGTGTAGCACAGTAGTCCATTAATTGCTAACTTGACCTTGTATGTAAAGTCCTTTTTACCAAAACCATAAATTCTAAAGATAAGGCCCTAAAAGGACAAAGAAAGCTAAATGAAGTGTCTTGGGCCCTGGATCCCTCAATGACAGCCACAAGGAACCAATCAGGTTATAACAAATTGTAGGTGGAAAGGGCCCTGGCAGCCAATAAAAGTAGCTGGGGCCCACATCCTCCACCCTTCCAGAGCCCCCACCCTCATTTGCATAGCTAATCTGTCTTTTTTTTTTTTTTCCTCCTTTCCAATAAAGCGTCATTCTTTCCTTAAACTTTGTATCTTAATCCATTACTGCTATGGATTTTGCCATCTCGGTGAAGCTCAGACAGAGCAGAGGGAGCTGGCACTGCGGTGTACACCCTAGACGTGACAATGACATGCATGGTTATAGTGTTTGAATTCACGGTAAGTGTGGACAGCCATCATTCTGTGTGGCTTCAATGGGGCCTTAGTTATGGAAGACCACGGGAGTTGGAAAGGACCTGACTGCGTGCAGGCCCTGATATGCAGATAACTCCTATAAAGCAAGGTGGCAATCCCTCAATCTCTCCACAAAGGTGAAGAAGAGTGTCATAGGGCTCCACCTGAGTTTCTGTGCCTGCAGAAGAGAAAGGGGTCATTGGGAAGGAAGGACTGGAGAATCAGCCCTGAAACCTGACAGAGCTGATGTACAGAAAAATGAGCAGACTGATCTTTGCTGCACAGAGGTTCTCCTACTGTTACGAGGCATGACCTTGGGCAAGTTACTTCTGTGAGAATGAGACCTTAACAACTCCCACCCATAGAACCTTGTGGAAATTCTAGTAGATAATTTGCCTGAAGTGCAGTAGATTTCTCCAGTGCCTGCCACCCACTCATGGCACTTACCCTTTTCTGACCCTATTATTATTATACCTTATCATTTGGTTCTCCAAAATACACTGGAAAGCGCTTATCAACTGAGATTGCCGTGGTAAGCACACAGGACAGCAGCTTTTCCCCAACATTGTGCTGCAGCATTGAATGGAAGCCAGCAGGCCAGTCCTCCCTCACCTCTGCTACTGAAAGCCGTAATTCCAGTCCCCTTCTCACCAAGAGGCATAATGAACCAGTTCAAGCTCCTTCTCTTTGTTTGCTTTTGTACTCTCGGAGCTCAGGGCCAAGAAGCCATGAAGTGGAAGAATGCGGTTGGCTAGCGGAAAAGGCAGCCAACCCAAGCCAATTCTCCATAATCAGGCTTGAGAAGCCATAATTTAATGTGAAATGGTCTCTAATAGTGATAGTGGTAGGGTAAGGACAGAGGAGAGAAAACAGATGCCCCTTGAAGTTTTTCACCAAACATCTAATGAACCATGCATGCTTTATGGATGCAATGGTGAATGTCTAGGTCCAGAGCCAGCTTGCTCTCTTCATCCCATGGCCAAGGAAAGTGTTGCTCCTTTGCCACTGCTGATGTTATTCTTTGATTGGCAAAGAAAAGAAGATAGATGAATCCTGAGCTCTGCCTTCAGTTTCAGTATCTCCTGTTATATATTAACTACAGAGGTTTTGGAAGACAAAGCAGTGACATTATATGGAAATCAACAACAGCTTTTCTTTTGTGCTCAAACCGTGAATACTGACTACCTAATTTGTATGGCATTCCTGTAAGACAGTTCCATTGTCTGCTCCAATGTAATTCTTTTGCAATGTTTTAATCAGTCTAGATTATTTTAATTTTTCTCCACGATTTTTACCAGCACCCTGCATTTTCATCAGATGTTTTTGTCCTGGCTAAAAAGCAGCCAGCACAGACAATGAGAGGCTGAGCAGGATGGAGAATCAGCATGGCACTGACACAAGCCATCATGCACAGTTAGCAGGAACAGGCAAGGGGACATGGCCCAGGAGGAAGTGCCAGGAGGAATGGTGGACACTGAGTATTTTGTAGAAAAATGTACCAAGCACAGCCCTAGGGGAGGAAGCTACCACTACTACAGTGGAGTTGTAGGGCTCTTCTCCCAAGGAGCTTGGAGGCGATGGCGGCATGTCAGCCACCGGCCAGAGATAGGTCAGAGCTACTAATGCCTTTCTGCTCAGGTTAGAATTGACTGAGACACATGTCTGCTTAGCTACTGCTTTGTTTTTAAAGAACCAAAATCTAGTGGTTAAAAGAATAATTCATGAACTCTCAAGGTTCCTGTGGGTCAGGAACTTGGGACAGGCATGGCTGACGAGCTCTGGTCTGTCTTGAGGTCGAAGTCAAGTGGCTAGAGAAGCTGGGTGCTAACCAGGCACCTCTCTGCTCCTGTCACCCAAGGGCTGCTTCCTGTGGTGTCTCTACAAGCTTGGGCTTCCTCATCACTTGGGGACCCCAAGTGACTGGAACTCTTCTGTGATGGCTCAGAACTCTAGCACAAGTTTTACACTATAAAGCAGAAATTAATAATGACAGCAACAGTAGGTATGACTAAATTTTCCTTAATCATTTAAATGCACAGTTCTTTAGTGTTGAATACATTCACATTGCTATAGCATCATTCTCCAAAACTTTTACCTTGCAAAACTGAAACTATACTCATTAAATATAATTCCTCATTTTCCTCTGCCCTAAGCCTCTGAAAACAACATTTTACTTTCTAGTTTTATGCCTCTGACTATGTTAGATACCTCACATCCAGTGGAACCATGCAGCACCTGCCCTTTGTAAAACTGACAATGTCCCCTTGTGTGGATACCACAATTTCTTTATCCATAAATATAATTGTTTATAAGCAAATACCTGCTTGAGTCCCTGCTTGCTCCATCAGCTCATTGAAGCCTTTATAACTCAGCCTTGCTAGTCCTATATTAACTTCCTCAATGCCACAAGCCCACTTGGATTCAAAGTGGGGGAACATAGACCCACACCTGTTGATGGGAAGAATAGCCAAATCATGTTACATGAAGAGCATGTAGATAGAGTAGGAGATGTTGGCAAAGCCATTTTTGGAAACTATAGTCTGTCCAACAAGAGTCCTAGAAATGGAGAGCATGTGTGGAATCAATTAGGGAAAGGTCTTCATTTGTGGGAAGAGAAAAATTGCAGTTTTCCATTCAGATGTCTACCACAGCAATGAAGAATGCAGATGAAGACCGCTGGCCACAGGCCATTCCTATTCCATTTCCTAGAGAACATAGCACCTCCCCTGCTTTCTATCTCCTTATCCTACTTTAGCCCTCTCCACATCACTTATCTCCCTATTCATAGTTTATTACATGTTCATTCCGACAAGAATGTAAATTGCAAAAAAAAAAAAAAAAAGATCCTTCTTTCTTTGCTGCTCTACTCCAGAGGCCAGCATGGAACCTGACATATGGCAGGCATTCAGAAACTTTGTATTGAGAATGAATGGGTTAAAGAAAGAGGGAACTCTAACTTGAATAATGTGTTTTAAAGTAGAGTGTGGATGTCTAATATATTGTAGTCTCTTTTCTTTCCATCCGTGTAACTTTCGAGATTATGTGTGTGTATGTGTGTAATATATGTATATATATATATATATATATATATATATATATATATATATATATATATATATATGGGGGGTCTACTGAAAAGAGGGGCTATTTTAGAAGAGGAGTGGTTGATGCTTAAATTTAATGATGCATAACAGTGATTAGCAGAAAATTGGGCTCACAAATAGAGCCTAAGGAACTCCTCCAAACTCGTGTGGTCCATCTCCCTCTTTCAGCCAAAGGGATAGCTGAGCCCTGAGCACTGAAGGGCCCTGCCCAGTACCACAGAGCTAAGACCAAAATGCAGGAGCCTTGGTTCCCTGACTCATGGGATGTCTGGGTGAGTCAAGAGGTAGAAATGTGTCTCATTGAGTCTGAGCACAGAGGCATCTCAGCCCATTCCATGTCTTCCTGTGGGTGTGGCTGATGGGCCTCTGCCCTATATTGCAGCTATGAGAGCATCATTCCTCAAGTGCCGTAGGCCTTGTTCTTCTACCTCAGGACATTGTCCAGAACTGCAGGACCCTATGCAGCCTGCACACAGGAAAAGACTAAAGGCCCCAGGGCTAACATTTAAAGGAGAGCAGGAGCCCCTGGACAAATGCCCCAACCTTCTTCCCCAGGGATGGATAGATTTAGAAGTCATCCTGTGGTCTTTAAGGGCTCTAGCAGAATCAAGACCCTAAAGCCTGTGGTAATGGTTCCATAAGGCAGACCTGACCCTTTCCTTCATGCCTGCTTCCTGTGATTACCTAGCAAGTAACTCCATTCTTCTATGAGTCCTTTTGTTTTTTGATGGAACTGGGGATTGAACTCAGGCCCTTGGGCTGGCCAGGGAAGCACTTAATCTACTGAGCCATCTCCCTTGCCTTTTGTGTGTGTGTGTGTGTGTGTGTGTGTGTGTGTGTGTGTGTGTGTGTGTGTAGTCCTTGACTTCTGCTGGGCTTTTGTAGAAACAGAATTAAGAGATGACAAATGCTTATTCAGCGTTATGATATTTTGTCCATTCTAAGACACAATTTGTCTTTGTTTCTCCCCTCCCTCATTTTTTCCTTTTGTACAGGGTTTAAACCCAGGTTCCAGGTTCCTTGGGATTGACTACATCTTCAGCCCTTTTTACATTTTTTGAGATGGGCTTGTTTGTGTTATTTTGTTTTGTTTTTATTTTTAAAAGAGTGTACAAATTATAATTAAAACAAAAAAATGCAAGTGATACAGAATTTCACTTAAACTAATATGAATTTCACAGTATTTGTTATAATACGTAGTATTGTCTTCCAACCAGTTATTCATATTACCAGATATATGCATGTAAAAAAGAAAGAGAAAATGAAAGAAATGCATAAGAGATTAGGAGAAAAAGTACAATCAATTGAAAAAAAGACAAGACAAATTAAATGTTGTCTGCTCCTATCCATAGACCAGCAGAAATGCACAGTACAGTTGTCCCAACCATCCTGCTTATATACCAAATAAATGAGATGGGCTTGGTTAGTCATCAAGTTACCCAGGCAGGGCTCAAACTTACTCTTCCTGCCTCTGCTTCCCAGAGTGCTAGTATTATAGGTCTGTACCACCTACTTTGTCTTTCATTTTATAGCATCTCAAAAGAAAATACAGGGTCAGGGAGATAGCTCAGTAGAATAAATGCTTCCCTGGCAAACGCAAGGGCCTGAGTTCTATCCCCAGTTCCGCCAAAAACAAAAGCACGCCTTTCATTAGTAAAAGTTTGTGGTACATAATGTTTCCATTCCCTATGTGGAATGGGTGCACTCTCACAGCACATCTTAACTCCTTTGCTCCTCCTTTTCTATCCCCTGTATGCCCTCCCTCCATCTCTTGAGCCCTTTCTCATTTGAGAAAGATCTGTCTTCCTACTTTCTATTATGTTTAAATCTTTCTTTGCTTATATTTGGGCTTCTCATATAACAGACATATGTAACCTTTTGGTCTGATTTATTTCATCGAACATTGTAGTCTCAAAGTGCATCTATTTTCCTACAAATAATTTGAGTTTATTTTTCTTTATGGCAGAATAATACTCCACTATGTCCAAATAATACATTTTCTTTATCCTTTCATCTTTTGATGGATATATAGGTTGTTTCCAAGTTTAACTATTACGAATTGTGCTACTATGAATATGGGTATGCATATATCACTATGGTATGGTATCTTTAATTTTTTTAATATATTTAGTACAGTGTCTACAGGGTCTCACTAAACAGATTGGAATCATAGTGATCCTCCTGTTTTCAGCCTCCCAAGCACTGGGATTACAGGTGCACACCACCACTCTCAGTCTCAGTTGCTGTCTCAGTGTGCCCCAGGGATGGGGCCAGCAGGGCACACTGGGATCAAATCCTGGTCCCTGCACCTACCTAAGGTCCACTAAGCTATCTGGCCAGCCCAGTATCTTTAATTTTGAAAAGATATCTGGAAGGGAAATAACTGGGTCAAATGGAATTTCTAATTTCACGCTGATAAACCTTAAAATCAATGATGTTTTACAACTTGATAAGTCTTTTTTTCTTCCTTAGAGATAAAAAAATATTAGGTATATCTTGCAATCATTGTCATCTTAAAATCTGGTGATTCTCACTCAATTTCTTCCTATGTCACAAGTCAAGGGAAAGAAATGAATTGTTGAAATACAGAGACAACATTCTAAACAGAGCTAATAAAGAGGCCTGTGTTCCCCTTCAACCTGATGAGCATGAGTCTCCCCCAGCCGAAAGAGAAAAGAGGCAGGAAGGACCCAAATGTCTTGGAGGAAAATACTGGGCCTTCAGGCTCATAAAAGCAGAAACTATTGTTCACTCATCCTTAGTTCCTGAGTACCCAACTCCAGGTAGAGTCTGACAAATGTTTGTTTACAGTAACAAAATAAGTAGGATGCTCAGGTGGTTTGTACTCCCACACCTGGAAGGGGCAAGAACACAAGGGGAAGTACAAGACTATCTGAGGGGTGAGAGGGAGTGCTTCAGAATGGTCTCTCCAGCAGGGGCAGGGAGCTCACCTGATGCCCAGCACTGCAGGCTGCAGACCCTGCTGGTGTAGATGACTTGGATCAGCCTCACCACTACCTCCTCCTCCTACTGCCTGTGGCCCTGCAGGCTCCCTGGCTGGGCTCAGGGCAGCCCTTTTTCCTCCTAGAGGGCAGCTTTTATTTCCATGCAGATCTACCTGACTCCTATAACAATAGATAACCTGCCCTTTGCCTCTTTTCCCTCCATCAAAACTGAATCTTGCTGTTTCCCATCTCTTTAGGTTTGGTCCACTTTTCAACAAACTAGATAGGTGCCTCTGTGTTCATGGTTGAAAATAAGTTATCCCTCTTAAGGATCATTTATATTTTAATAGCACTTTCTATGCCTTAAAATCACGACAAACATGGTAAACATTCACGGGACACTGTGGAACTTTTTTTTTTAATTTCAAGTGAAATGGACATCTGTCAGACTTTGCACAAATTATTATTACATTATCAGGACTTAATAAACAAAATTGTCAGATAGTTCTTTTGACTTAGAAGAACCATGAAAAATGGTATTGATATGGTAAGTGTTGCCATAAACAGAAGGTTTGAGAATTTACACCTCAAGCCAAAGGACTAGGGAGAAATGGCACTAGGAGGGCCTTAAAAAGTGCTTGATACTGAGCTTGGCTGTCCATACCTGTAATTCTAGCACTTTCAGAATGTTGAGGTACAAAGGTCACAAATTTGAGCTTAACATGGGCAACTTAGTGATTTAGAAGGCCTTGTATCAAAAATTTTCAAGAAGTAAGAAAAGACAGGATGTCACTATGTAGTATAATACTAAGGTCCTGGGTTCAATCCCAGATACAGGGATGTTGTAGAGGTGCTTGAGAAAAGAATCTGTGGGTTCTAGAACCCCTTCAGGAGCCCTAGATCATGCCTTGTAGATGACTGTGCATCCTTCCAGTGGGTCAGATTTCCGGCTTTGTCATCTTGAATCTGAATTCTTTACTAGAACACAAGTTGCATGAAATCAAAGCCTTTGCCTTCATTTGTTCACTACAAAAGTATAATCAGTACCTATAAGAGTGGTGGTCAGCATAGACTAAGCATTCATGAACACACTGGACAAGTGGGCTGCAATTCCACAAAAGAATCAAGCTCTGTTTCCCATCACTCACTGTATGAGGTAACTCCTCTGCTCTGAGTGAAGATGGCGCTGGCTATGGACCCTGCTTGGAAGGACTGACAACACAGCCACTGAAGCTAGCTTCTGTGTGATGTGGTTCGGATGAGAAAATTTTATGAAAAAGGCTGAGTCTATGAGTGCATGAATGGATGGGAAACCCCATTCCTCCCAGTTGCCTCCTCTGCACAGCCCATCACAGAGATGGGTGACTCTCCATGCATCTGTTAAAAATGCCTTGGGTTGGAAAAGGTTAAGAGTAAAAGGCTCCTCCTACTTAGCTAGGGATGCTCAGCCATCCTTGGAAGATGACTTGCTGGACCCCACTGATAATGGCTCAGTAAGCAGAAACAGCCTTTTAGAGGTTTCACAAAAGGACACAAACACAATTGAGACTGCAGTCTAAGTACTGTCTGGTACTGATAAGCCTGGCTGGGAACGCCCTGTCCTATCCCTTCCCCAAATCAAAAGCTCTTTGAGAGGCAGCCAAGCATTTGAAACCAACCAAGCAGTACTAAGTGCATTATCTTGTCTAAGCAAAGCATGAGAAGTAAATTAAGATCCTTGCTGACCTCACTGACTTAACATTAAAAAAAAAAAAGCTTATGCTTTTACCTAATGTATGGTCATTGCTCTAAAGAGAATCCCCTCCCTTCTCTTAAAATAGGATTTAGCCTAAAGAAACGTTGGCAATCTCAGTCTATAAAGGAACTTCTTTCTCAGCTTTCTAAACAAATCACTAGCAGGCAGAATGGGATTAATATAATTATCTTAGACCTATAGAATCTATCCTAGAAGCTGGGCATAGAACCCCTAAATTTATAAAGCAAGGTTAATGCCTGAAAATAAAACCCAAGCTCTTTCAGCTAAAAAGCAAGGAGTAGGTGATAGATGAGCAACCAGTAGCCTCCTTCATGGAGGATTTCAAAGCCAGCCCAGCCTTTTATGCGGAAAGGAACAGCTTCACTATTTAGGATCCTCAGTACTAAATATTATTATTTCTGTTATTATTATTTCTGATTGGTCTTTCAGATGTCTTCTGCCAGTTGAAACACCAAATAATTTGTAGAACTTTTTTTTTTTTTTTTTAACATATCAGACTCCTGATGATCCTCCTCTGTTTTTAGCCTTCCCAGAGCAGGGATTATAAGTGTGCACCACCATGCCTGGACTCGGTCTGCCTGGACTCGGTCCAGATCAGTGCACCCAGGGGCAGGGCCAGCTGGGCAGTACTGGGGATCGAACCAGTGCCTATGCTTGACTAAGCAGGCACTTAGTCTGCTGAATTATCTCACTGGCCCCACCAACTTTTTTTTTTTTTTTTTTTTTTTTTTGGTCTTTTTGAGACAGGGTCTCTCTATGCAGTTCAGGCTGGCCTTAAGCTCACTTTGTAGCTCAGGCTGCTGGTCTCGAACTCACAACAATCCTCCTGCCTCAGCCTCCCGAGTGCTGGGATTACAGACATGCACCACGCCCAGCATCAACTAATTTTTAAAAGACCAAAAATCTTTTTAAAAAACACAAAAGTCTTGTTTCTTTAAAGTTTTTTTTTGTTGTTTGTTTGTTTTTTTGTTTGTCTAGGGCTAGGGTTTAAGCCCAGGCCTTCGTACATGCTGGGCATGTGTTCTACTGTTACCAGGTTTTGGTGCTGGAGTATCTTTCTGGAGGTGGATTCTAGGTTCTTTCTGTCCTGAGCAACAAAGAATTGGTCATGATAAGCGCAAATGGTGGTGAAGTTTCATTAAAGGCAGGACAAGAAGCAGGCTCTGCAGAGCACATTTGGGCCAAGTAAAAGTGTGATAAAGTAGACCAGTGTGACGGTGGGCCACTGTGCAAGAGACAACGCCATGGCAGATACTCTGTGTGAACTGTCCTTTCTATACCACCCATTCCTTGGGCTGAGCTCAGGTCTAGGCATCCTATCCAAGGTTCTCACGAGAAGCCTGCACACAGGGCTTCGGGAGCTGTTCCGCACCTGTGTTTGGCACCTTGCTATGCCGCCTTTCTCAGCCAGTTCTAGCCACACACCCTCCTTCTTGTGTCATTACCACTGAGCAAAGCCCAGCCCCAAAGTCTTGCTTTTTAACCACTGCTGAAGTGTGAGTCACATACATCAAACCTCATGCACCAAGAGGAAATCAGTGACAAGTAAGTATATTCTATACCAGATTACAAAGGTAAGTAACCACATGGACAAAGCCTAAGGGCCTACCTTCAGCTAGGAACACTGTGATCACTCCTGTGGAGGTGCAACTCAAGCTTTAAAGACAGAAAAGATCTTCACAATTGGAAAACGTTTAGATTGAAGGGATGATGAACCAACATATACAAGGAAGTGGTGTAGGAAAGTTGTGTGTGAGCAGAATTGTGCATGAGGTTTCTGTTAATATTTAAGAAATGTTTACAAGCTTGGTGAATTAAAAAATACAAACTCAGCCAAGTGCAGTAGGGACACTTGTAACCCAGCTACTCTAGAGACTGAGGCAGGAGGACTGCAAGTTTGAGGCTAGCCTGGGAAACCTAGCAAGACTGTCGCAAAAGCAAAATTAAAAAGGGTTGGGGGACTAAGTAAGTGGTGCATTTGTTTACAGAGTATATTCGAGGTCCTGGGTTCGATCTCCTATCAATAAAGAGGAGAGTAGGTAGGGGTAGAGCCCAGCAGCACCTGCCTGGCAAGTGCAAGGTCCTGAGTTCAATTGCTGGTACCAAAAACAAAGCAAAATTTCCTGTCTTACAGTGTTGAAAATCAGGGGTTGGATAGATGCTTGCCTAGCAAGCTGGAAGCCCTGGCTCCAGTCCTTGGCACCAAAAATGAAAAATAAACCTCTCCTACATCATTGAAAGTCAAAAGTCTGACATTGGTCTCACTGAACTAAAATTAAAGTGCTAACAAGACTCCATGCCTTTCTGGGGGCTCTAAAGGAAAATCTGTTTCCCTGATTTTCCCGACGAGATTGTTCCTGAGACTTCTATCTTTGGAATGTGGTCTCCTTCGTTCACTTAAGCCGGTAAAATGGAATTGAGAATTGAGGCGTTTTCCTTTTGCCATCCCTGCTTCCCTGTGTAAGGTGTATGTGACTAGACTGAGCCCCAGACAACCAAGTGAAATCTTCCTAACTCAAATCCTTAACTTTAGGGCTGGATTTGAGACAGCTCGGCACACTAAGTGCTTGCTTAGGCAAGGGCAGGGGCTGGGATCCGATCCCAGGTACCATATTCCATGCTGACCCCACCCCCAGGCACACTGAGCCGGTGACAGACTCCAGACATGGTGGTATGCGCCTGTAATCCCAGCACCAGGGAAGCTGAAAACAGGATCACTACGGTGAACCATGTAGTGAGACCCTGTACAAAAAAAATCAAATCCTTTGCTTTAATAATCTGCAAAATATCACTTTTGCAGAGATAGCATCTTCACAGGGTGGATTAGGCAAGGTCATCTTGGGGGTTATCACTCCTCCTCACATAGAAAAGAAAGCAGCTAGCTCAAGAACTGCCCTAGCTAAGGGAGGAGTATAGAAGAGAGAGGTGAATTCTCACACTTGTGACACCTCTTGGGCTAGTATTTTATTTTGTTTGTTTTGCATTGTATTTAGTGCAGGGACTATAGGGTGTCACTACACAGATCAGACTCACAGTGATTCTCTTGTTTTCAGCCTCCCAAGTGCTGGGATTATAGGCACGCACCACCATGCTCAGTCTCAGTTGCCCTCTCAGCATGCTCCAGGGTTGGGGACAGCACAGCATTCTTGGGATTGAACCTCCAACTCCTGAGTCTGCCTAAGCAGACTAATCCGCTGAGCTATTTGGCCAGCCCTTGGCCTAGTGTTTTTGGTTAATAAAATTCACTGGAATTTCCATTCATCTTCCCTTCATTCCCACTAGCCCAGAGCTACCTCAAAAACCGGATGCACCCTGTGGGCCACCCCAGTTTTGCGAAGAAGAAAGCAAAGTACCCACCACCAGTACCACCTACTGTCACTAGAATAGTTTTGGGTTTTTTTTTTTTGCCATCCTCAGTGACCTCCAATTCTCAATTGCTCCAGACAATATATTTCTTGCTCAGGCCACATGTTCACCATAGCCAAGGAGCTCTGCTCCAAAACTACTCACTTTAAGTCTCAGATTGACCAAAAAAAAAACAAACCACCATTTCGAAGTTTTCCAGGTGCCAAGACAGGGAGAGTGAGTGTCGCGCTAGGAGGTCTCACACCAGCCTGGAAAAGAAGCAGTAACTCCACCCACAAGTCCTTGGCTGAGCTCCATGTGACTCCACTCACACAGAAGGTCCAGGAAGCATAAAGCTATCAGGTACCCACAGGCAGAGAGCTTGACCTGTAGGAACAACACTGATAACCACAATAACACCCTCCTTCTTATATCACTGATAGCATATTCTTCCAATGTCTTAGTGTCTTAGGTACCAAATTGTACAGACCCTTGACTTTAACTGATAGTGTTAACTCCTGCCCACTCTTGCTTCAAAGCATCTCTGCCATCCATCCCTTCCTTTCCCATTAATATTATTACTACCAGGCAACAAAGTGTGCTACAATATGTTTTACAACTTGTTCATTATGACCTACAGCAAGAAATGCATTTTACATTGAAACCACACACTGAGCACACACATATGAATGCAAATAAACGTTAATTCTCTATACTGTTGTCTCTTTTCACAATGACAGTATCTACCCCCTAAACTGACTTTATCAACCACAGAAGGGTGTGGACTACCACAGCAAGCACTGGCTTGCTGACCAGGACTCCCTAGTGTCTAGGACTGTGAGCAGTCTTAGTTCCCTTTTCCTAGCTCATCCCTCTTCATCTTCCTTTTGGATTTCTTTTGTTCATTCTTTCCCTTATTAGTGAAAAGTTTGTCAAAGCTAGGTGGCCGTGACAGACACGTGTAATCCCAGCTGCTTAAGAGACCAACGTGGGGAAAATCACAAGTTCAAGACTACCCTGAGGAACTTAAGGAGACCTTGGTTCAAAATAAAATTTTCAGGACCGGCTAAATAGCTCAGTGGATTAAAGCACCTGCAAGCAGGCACAGGGGCCTGGTGTTCAATACCCAGGCCTACCATGCCAGCCCCGTCCCCAGGGCATGCTGAGATGACAATTGAGATGACACAGTGGTACATGCCTGTAATCCCAGCTCTTGGGAGGCTGTAAAACAGGCAGATCACTACAAGTCCAATCTAGTAGTAAAATGTGAACACCCTGTAGACCCTTCCCTAAAATACAAAAAATAAATAAAATTTTCAAAGGGTTGGGAATGAAGTCCTGTGGTAGAATTCTTGCTAAATATGTATGAGGTCCTGGGTTTAATTCTACATACTCAAGGGAGAGAAAGTTTTTTAAGAGCTTGTCACTTGAAGGAAGACATACCAGGGACTAAGATTTAAATAAGATATAGGCCACATTCCTAAAAAAATCGCAAAGTACAGGAGGAAACCAACATGTAAACAAATAATTGCCATAGCATGAAAAGCATCTTATAATACAAGAATGGAAATAGTTTTCCACTCAAAAAAAGAATAGCATAGCCTGCTTAGGTAAGAGAAATGATCCTTGATTATATTCTGCTTTGATCATGTGACTTAAAATTTGCTTTCCATCCAAGTCTTTCCTAACCTTACTTCCCATTCACTGATCCAATCTGCCCTCCTCCTATTTTTCCAGCAAGTTAGCTATTAAGTCCTTTCAAGCTGAGGCAAGTCAGCAAAGCTGGGCTCTCATCCCATTACTGTCCCTCACTGGACATGTTGCATACAATATTGAAGTCCTTGCACTGCGATTGACATTGACAGAATGACCAGATAGCCTTTCCCCACCTTTTCACTTTGACCCATCCCTTTGTTAGCAGCTTCCCACTGCTCCGTGCTCCCTGAGAAAGCAGGAGACAACCTTTGGTGGGAAGAAAAGAGTCATTCAGAGCCAGCACCAAAGAGGCAGCAAGCCTTGTCCTCAGCTCCTCTCTTCACTTTGTTCAGATGGGCATGGGCTTTTATTTTAAGGAAGAGGCTGAGGAAGATGCAAGAAGACAATAGCCAAGAATGTTTTCCAACTGTGTTATCCAGGGGCCCATCTCCTGCTCCCTCCCTCTCTCCCTTGTGAGCCAGAACTTTGACCCCCTGGGACCAGAGGCTGTGTATTCCTTTCAGAAGGATTGGCTGGTTTTCTGTCTATTCATCTCAACTGAGTGGTTTATACTCTCAGCTTGAGGAAGTTGGAAAAGCAGTTTATCTCTAAAAGAAAAAAGAAATCCTAATTTTCAGTGATCCATTTTACTCTCAAAACCAAGCACAAATATTACTTCAAGAAAATCTTTTGATAGCTACAGGCCAGCTTGGTTCTTTTACACACAGTTGTCTGAATAGTCTTGCATGTTCCCTTAAAAGTTTTTGAAAAATAGTCTATATGTACCCTAGAGAATTTAAAACTGATATGTAAAATATTATATCTAATTTCCAACATATTCGCTGATCATATGGGCTCTGAAAGTATTTTTTTGTCAAAAACCTTGGAGCTATATATACTTAGATGATTTAATTTATAGACAATATAACTTGGCAAACTCAGTTCTCTTTGCAAACCAATCATCTAAATTAGACTTACACTAGGTCAGAAAAAGTCTGACTTCATTTTTCAATTCAAATGAGCATATTAAGGCTCATCCCTGTGACAATGATCTCACTTTTAAATTCACATCCAAAGATGGATGGATGAGGAGATGGCCCTCAGAGCGTGGCCAGGGAAGTGCTTATTCCACTGAGCCATCTCCCCACTGACTGCTCCCTTCTGAATCTCCTGCCAGCATGGGTGCTCTCCTCTGACCAGTGCTTCCAGGAATCTCTCTCTCTGTTTGGTGCCCCAGGGAAGCTGAGTTGATAAGCTTTACTGGGGTGAAAGGTTTGTCTTTCATTAGTAAAGAAAGGGATTTCAAACAGATGTGGCAACTATCAACCAACACCCCACCACCACCCTGTGGGGCAGATCAATTTTAGGAAAGGGCACAGTTGGAACTGAGGACCTAGAAATTAATTCCCTTAATAGCTAAGTAGAATAAGCACTTGCCTGGCAAGCTCAAGGGCCTGAGTTCAATCCCTGGTCTTGCCAAAAAAAAATAATAATAATAATAAAATAAAACCTTGGTTAAAAAAAATTAACTTAAGGGCTGCACAGAAAATCATTTTCCCCTCTGCAGGGTGGGCATTCCATTTGGGTTGAAGGTTGCTGCCCTGAGGTCCGCAGAGCACCCAAAGTGTAACTCAGTATACACACTTGAGTGTTTCGGAGCATTAGTTTGCCAGCTCTCTGATCTATGTCTGGGGTTTTTGTTTTTTCTTCCAGAGGGTTTGGGACAGAGCCTCTCCCCACCCCGGCCCATGTAGCTAAAGCTGGCCTTGAACTCATGGCAGTTCTCCTGCCTCAACCTCCGGAGTACTGGGATTACAGGTTTATATCACCACGCCCAGCTATGTTCCAGGTTTAAGAGTCTTCCATCCAAGGTCAATTCCTCTGCTTTATGTGGCCCCTTAATTGCAATTTATTTTCATTTTGTTTCCTTAATGGAAGTGCAAACTTGAATGGAGAGACTATGAACACCTACTTTAGCTTTTCCTCTCAATCCCTCTGAAAAGAGCATTTCTGGCCTGGTGTCTTCCACCTCAAAGAAACAGGTCTGGAAGGCCACCACGGTAATTTAAGCATGAACTAGTGGACATGGAAACTGGATTTGGAGATGAATAGTTTTAAATCTCTAGATGTAGCTGTGGAAAAGCCTGGGTAACATCTCAGGCCCCAACACAGACCACACCCCTGAGGTCAGATAAAAAAAATGAAAGATGGATAGAAAGGAGGCGGAGAAATCATAATGTGAAAATTGCACTTTTCAGAAGACTACGACTTCCAGGAACCAGCCGAAGTTGCCCAAGACAATATACATCAGCATTCTTTTGGTTAAACTTATAGTCCTTCCCTGCCAGATCTATCACATCCAAAATTCATCAAGAATACTAAAAGTCCATAAATTTGCTTAATTGAGAAAGTGAGGACTAAGATCTTATCCTGATCCCAAGACAAAGGAGCGGGTTGGGCAAACGCAAACAGTGTTCACGCTACATGTTAAGAAACGAACTGCCTGTCTTAAATTACTTTTTTCATTGCTGAGACAAAATACCTGACACTCAAAGTTAATGAAGGAAAGGTTTATTTGGTTCAGGCTTCATAAAGGGTTCAGTTCAGTCGGCTGCTTCCAAGGTAGGGTGGCACAGCACACAGGCATCACAGAGGAGAAACATTCTGTGGTGGACAGAAGATAACAAAGCAAGCAAGGGATAAGACAAGCCTCTTTCTGTTCCTTGTATTGTATCCAGGCCACCAGCATTAGGGAGATGCCAAACCATTTGATATAGGGGAGTGAAATTCCCAACCAGGAAGATACCTGACAGGAGTTCGTGTTCCCTAAAACCAAACAATGAATTTTAAGAACAACAGAGATTAAGAGCAGAATATATTTATTGAGAGAAAGAAAGCTCCTATCCAAGAGGACAGAAGGGGGACCCAAGAGGGTTGTCAAGGAATCTGCCTCCTCTAGGGAGTTTTGTAGAGTGAAACCCTGAGATGAAGTGGATCACTGGTGGAAAATATGGGAACTCGCTAGGTGGACATGAGGTGAGACAAAACTATGGTCAACCAATAAGATTACAAACACAACTTCTCAGGTAAAATTGTTTAAATCCAGGACCAGATGGGGAAGTGAGTCATACAGCAAGGGGGCATGAATATAAAACAAGGGCTTTTCCTGTAGGGGGCTGGGTTAGTGACTCTTCCTGGCTTCCTCAAGGTGATAGAGACCTATTTAGAACACCATCCCAATTGCTTATCTGTAGGGAGGTGTTCATTTGTTTGATCTTTTGTCTTGAGGTCTGGCCCACAGCAAGAGTGTCTGTCTCTCCCACAGTTGCAAGGTATCTGGCCTTCCATACTGGCTCCTTCTGAGGGCCTGGCCCTGTCTGACTACCTGTAATATTTCTGTCTAACTCAGATACATGTAACACAATCAGTGGGTTGATTTAGTAATCACTCACCCTTAATCCTAGTACTCTTAATCCTAGCATTGCATCATGAATCAGATACTCTAGATTTAACCACCTCTGAGAAAGCTGCACTTGTGGCTGCATGAGGCTTTGGGAGACATCTAGACACAGCCAGAACAGTGCCATGCCTGTAGAAAGGTGGGCTAATACTCTTCTAGCAGGTAGGCCATGTTTTTCTGTCCCTTCAGGAGGGTATAAATGCCACTGACTCCAAATATGTATCTCATTTCTCTGATCACCCATACTCCATACTACACCTTTGCCTAAGCCTCTTACCACTGTGCCCAGAAAAGTCTATTTCTGTTGCAGGTATGAACAAAAGGTAGAATAGAATCCTTATTTTAGGCTCTGGCATGCACAGATCTAGTCAGGCAGTAAAAAAGAGGCATCAAGCCGGGCATGGTGGCGCATGCCTGTAATCCCAGCACTCAGGAGGCTGAGGCAGGAAGATTGTTGTGAGTTCGAGACCAGCCTGAGCTACAAAGTGAGCTTAAGGCCAGCCTGAACTGCATAGCGAGACCCTGTCTCAAAAAGACAAAAAAAAGAGGCATCAAGAGGGCAACTTTGCTAAGTTTACCCCAGAGGGCTTTTGCAGGAATGGTGGTGCACACCTGTAATCCCAAGATTCCTGAGGCTGAGGCAAGAGGAGTGCCATGAGTTTGAGGTCAGCTTGGGCTACACTATGAGTTCAAAATCAGTCTGGAAGGGCCAGCGAGATCAGCTGACTAAAGTACTTGCCTAGGCAAGCTTAGGCAAGCACAGGGACCACATTTCGATCCCTGGCATTACATGCCATGCCAGCCCCCGCCCCCGGGGTACACTGAGCTGGACACAGAGTTCAGGCACAGTGGCACACACAGTGTAATCCCTGTGCTGGGGAGGCTGAAAACAGGAGGACCACTATGAGTCTAAGTTGTGTAGTGATACCATATGACAGGCAAATATATATTTTTTAAAATCTGGACTACACAGCAAGACCCTGTTATGAAAAACTAAAAATTAAAAATAAATATTTTATGGCTTTTTATTTTTTCTTCTTCCCCACCCTCACCCCACACCCTGACCCTCTGAAGCAGTTTTCTCCCAAATTTTTGTCCCTAAAACATAGTTTACTTTTCCTCTCTCCCTGTCTCCACACTTCTGCTGCCCTAGAGTTTTCTTCCTCTGCAACAGTTAGAGACTCTTATGGTCCTAAAAAATAAGTGCTTACACTTAAAAATACTAAAGACAAGCACTTGCCTGGTAAGCACATAGGGCCTGAGCTCAATCCCTGGTTCTGCCAAAAATAAAACAAGCAAACAAACAACAACAAAAACCGAAGACAATGGGAGGAGGCGTCAGGAGGCACTCTTCAGGCGGTGGAGCAGCCTAACTGGGTAATCCTTTAAATTACCTCCCACAGCCTAGCCCTGGCTTAGGTGGGGCTGGAAAGTCTCACTTGTCTAGAAAACGTGACAAGATTGTGGCCCCATCCAGGGTCTTGAGCAGTTTCTCATGCAGACCACATGGGAAAATCTGCCCTGAGCCACGGTGGAGCGGACAGAGCTCCAGTCACAAGCAATCTCCAACGGCATCCACATTTGGGTCTTAAACACTTTAGCATGACAGAAGTCCTCTAACCAGCTTGTGTGTGTGTGTGTGTGTGTGTGTTTGGTTGTTGCAGGGTCTCACTACACAGCTTGGATTCATGGTAATCCTTCTGCTTTCAGCCTCCCCAGCGCTGGGATTAGAGGTGTGCACCACTAAGTCCATACTCTGACTGGCTCAGCCCACCCTGGCATGGGGCTGGCAAGGCATGTGGTGCCAGGGATCAAACCATGGTCCCTGTGCTTGCCTAGGCTTACCTAAGCAGGTGCTTTATCTGCTGAGCTATCTCAACAGGCTAAACAGCTCTTTTTGTCTCTGCCTCTTTCCTCAAAAGCCAAAGGACATAAACCCAGTCCACCTGATATTAGTGCTGCCTTTGTGCATGGGTGGGAACATGTCCTAGTATTTGGAGAGTGAAAGGAATAATAATAACAGTAATTATCACAACAGTGTTAAATTTAAAAGCTGTCTAGATATAAAAAGAAGGCTTCAAGTACTATACTAACCCCTTTTGATAGTCTCTAGCTACACCTATAACTTGTAGCCATAACAAGTTTTTATTACTGGTCTAAAACTGAAATCAGGTAATTTTTTTTCTTGACCCTTATACCATTCTCCAGTGGGGCATTAATGTTTTCCTTGATTGGGCCCAGCAATATGCCAAAAACATCAACAGAGATGCATGCTGGGCTTGAGAACAATTGCTCCCTCCAGCACATCTAGTGTACTGTGGTGAGTAGGTCCCCTACCTGTAGATGATTGGATAAAACTTTAAAATTTTGTAGAATAGCTACAAAGGGCAGTGACAATTTTAAAACTTTCTACCAGCTCTAATGTCTGTCAGTGGCTAATACATTAAACTGTTTATCAAAAAAAGCATAGAATTTTTTTCGAGCCACAATTAATAGAGATATTAATTAGGATCTCTAATAAAATTAGGATCTCTCTGTTGTCTCAGGTATGACAACAGAGAGATCCTAATTTTACCTCACACTCCTATGTGGAAAGATAACCATCAATTCACAGGTAAATATTTTCAGGTCAGGGACGAACACTTCTGTCTGATATTTGTTACATAGGGCAACTTAGCTAGCACCCCTTTTGTTGGGAATTAAAAAAAAAAACATACAATAAATAGAGCAATGTCACCAAAATATGAGATAGATTTTTATGCAGAAACTCACAATATTGTATTAAGAGATAATAACTTCTTTGCTATTGACTGGAGAAAAATAGCTAAAATAAGATGCCCAGACCCAAATGGCACCCAGAGGACCTGTGACCCAAACCTTGACTATCTCCAGTGTGGGATAGGAAGATGTACAGCAGGATGCCCAAGGGCCCGAGGGCACTGAGTTAGAGCCATAGGTCAACCAGCTAACCTCCCCATCATGCAACATTGATAGGCTAGATCAGTTTTTCACTGGCATAATAATCATTTGGCCTCTACCTTTATTACCCAAATGAGATTTGAAGATTTAAAGAGGTACATTGAATCTCCTATTAACTGCACACAAAAGCCCTAAACAACACTGCCAAGGATGGGTATTTCATTATTAAATTCAGAAGTAAAAGTGTTGGGAAAACCCACTTTACAAAACCAAATTGCCTTAGACGTTCTAACAACAGTACAAGTTAGAACCTGTGACATTATCAAAACAGAATGTTGTTGTGTGCATGCATTACAGACAGCTCTGCAAATGTGTCTTCTGCTTTGCAAGATCTACGTGCACAAAGCAGTACAATGTCAAGCTCTGTCACCACTTCCCCAGTTGTTTCAGAAAACAGAGCATTAGTCATCGAAGCTTCTAGTGATGCTTACCCATATTCCTTTGCATAAGGTTGGACTCCTGCCAGGCCCATCACACCCAAAATTAGCTTAGTTGAAGGCCAGTGAGATAGCTCAGTGGTCTAAAGCACCAGCTTAGGCAGGTTTAGGCAGGTACAGAGGACCAACATTCGATTCCTGATACGACATACTGTGCCAGCACTGCCCTCAGGGCAGGGTGAGTCAGAAAAAAGTGAAAAAGTTGGCTTAGTTGAGAAAGTAACAAGAGCACAATTCCAAGACTAAAAAAAAAACAGGTTAAGCAAATCCAAAGAATGTTTAAATTACTCTTTCTTTTGAAAAAGTTGCCCATACCTGTAGAATGAGTTAATGCACTTTCGGGGATATGCTTTTTTTTTTTTTTTTTTTTTTTTTGCAGTACCAGGGATTGAACTCCGAACCCTGTGCTTGCCAGGCAAGTGCTTGTTCTACTGAGCTATCTCCCCAGGCCCTGTGGGGGGCATTCTTTGGTGGGCTTTTCCAGCCCTTCAGCAGAGGTAATTCCAAACTGTAACGTGTCTGATTTCTGTGAGCACTGACTCCGTCATTGAGTGCCTAGCAAACCCTTCTTCTACCTCTTTTTGATGTAACCTGAAAATTGTTTTCTGTGACAGGAATCAGCAAACCTACTGCAAAAGGGTGGCAACAGGTTTCTTATTTCAGCTTTGGGTGCACTCAGACTCAGCCTGGTGACAACCACTTTGTAGATATAAAAATATTTATGCAAGAATAGAGAACATTCTTATTGTCTTACTTTATGGAGGTTTCCCAACTGAGCTTGCTAGGAAAGAAGGAGCTGCAGTATTTGCTGTAGTCCAGTGTTGGCAAACCCTTCAGAGTCTGTACCCCAGGCCCACTTATTTATCACAAAGAGCCAACACTGTAATAACACCCAAACCCTGAGGCCTGGGCTTGGCAAAAACAAAGGCCATCCAATGTTCAACCAATGGAGCGATGTGGTTCTCATGTTGACAGAGAGGGCTGTGTGCCCATTTGTCACTGCAGCACACGTGTTGGAGGTTTACCACCAGCACAGCAGTCCATAGCAGTGCTGTGTCTGGCCCCTAAGGTTTGTGTGCTTGTGTTTGTTTGCGCACTGCTAACCCAATTGAAGGAGGCCATTTATTTTGATGAAAAGGTAAAAAGGAAGGGGAATTTATTCAAAGCTATCTCTGAGGAGATGGAGCACCCCGTCTGCCTCAAATCACCATGTACAGGTGAATAAGGGTCTTTTATGGTAAGACACAGAGAGACAAGACAGATCTGCACACTTACTGTGTCACACTAGCTCATCCTCCTGTTTCTCTTAGAAATGAAACTGAGCTGTGCCTCCTGCAATTCACATCTGCATAGTCTGGCATTTCTTTGGAGCTGAGGAAAGGACAGGATATTGGTTATGAGCTCAGAAAAAGGAAGTTTTGATAAATTTTTATATCTAATCCTTTTTTTTAACCCTAACTTCTGAAGTTCCATTTTGCAAAGCTGATTACAGTACGACATGTCAAATAGTCCACTAGTTCCACTGAGTGGGGTCACATTTATTATGTGTCTATGCAACAAATGAAAAATATAGGATTTCTGCCCTGAAAAGGCTCACAGGCCATAGGGAGACCTACAAGTCCATGTATTATTGCAGTTATGATGGCTATTAATTCAATCACCTCCCCAGTGATGCAGGCTGCCAGAGGTCTCAGCAAATGATTACATTTCCTAAAAGCTTCAAATAGCTAAAAGAAAAATTGGTTATTGGCCTTTGAGATTCAGCTCTCATTCTTCCCATTCTTGCCCAGTTCTACCTACCTTAACCAGCAGCCAACTCAGATTTTTATTAACAAGCTAACAACTGCTTGAAGAGTTTCCCACTCAGTCTGTGGGTTATTTTATGGCATATTCCTAATAAAACAAATCTGTGATAAGAAGAGACTGTTTATCATCCCATAAAGCAAGTCCATATTCTAAGTGCTTCCTGAAGCATTTTCTCTCTTCTGTGAGAGTGTGGAGGAGACAGAGAGCTTGGGACACAGTCCCAGATATTTGGGCAGAAAGATGCTCTTAGACTTTGAGCTCATGATAATTGCTATGGTTTTCATTGCCTTGTGGCTTGCTAACAAGGAAGTTTGCTATTCTTCCAACTAGAGCCATAAGGGGAGGAAGCTTTGAAGAAATAAAATATTATTTTTATTTTTTGCTACATGTATTTCCTAAATGCACTTTACATCAAATTCATCCATTTGAAATATGTGTTTTAAAGCATGTGTCTGCTAGTTAACAGCAGTTAAACTGCCAGCCACATCAGGGGACTGAACATTGATCTTACAGATGAATGCCCCGTTATTTACCACATAAAGCCACTTAAATATCAAATGCCTTATCAAATCCTTATTAGCTAATAAGATTTTCTATTACCTCTAAACCCCTTTATTCTTTGTCTTAGTCTTACAGTGCTGGGGACTGAGATGAAGGTCCTGCCTGTGCTAGACAAGCACTCTACCACTGGCTTTTGACTGTGGCTTTATGCAAATGTACGTGTCTTGGACTGATGACTGATTTTTCACTAAATTTAAAACATACTAAGAAAATAATAAAATACTAAAATTTAACCTTTATATGATATGCCATTCCTATCAATCTCTTTTATGCTAAATGTAACATTTCCTGGCAATTTTTCTGTTACTATTTTTCTTGGCTTTATATTTGTTTTCTATTCCAAAAACTTGAAATGTATATATTCTATTTTCTGTCCACAATTCAATACCAAATAGACTTACATGAACTACCATCTGATGCAATAATTACCCCTTTCCTCGGTTGAGTGCATCAAGCAATGTTTTATCCACTCTTCTCTAACCAGTGGTCTGGATGTTTTCTTTTTCCACTATTAGTCTGGACAGACTTGCTAGGCTTTTCCTCTGTAGTTGAGTCTAAGGAAAATAAAAGTGTAATATTTTTCAATTTTTTTGATAAATATTTATAATGTTACTGTTCTTGTCTTGTTTACAATGTAAAAGCACTTTTATTTTGTATACTTTTTCTTAACAATAGACATCTTTATCTATAATACTGCACGGCAAAAATAAACCAACATTTATATGCACGCTACTTTAAATATTTGGCATGCTCTTTGGCAGTTTAAAACCACATAAGTTGAAAGAAAAACCTACATAATTAAAATATTTAGAGCTGGCTTACAAATCTTAATTTTACTGCTCTGCATGCAATGAGTTTAGACTGCATGTGTAATGATTTATATCAAGAATGTTCCCCCTTTGCTTTACACACTCAGAGGTAGGGCTTTGGGAAATTGAAAGAATCAGTGGGACAAGAGATGACTTGCTGTTAGGTCCGAAGAGGGTGTCTCAGGGTTGTGGCAAGGGAAGCATTACCTACCTCCACTTACTATGGGCTTTGATGTGAGCAGATTTCCTCTGCCAGTCCTTTCCACCATGCCTCCCTGCCCTGAAGCCAGCCAGCTCCCTCTGAGCTGTGGGAGTCACGTCCCAGTGATGATGAAGTGAGTAAGAACTCAGACTTCTTGACAGTTTCCGTGCTGTTTACACCGTTTGTGTCTAGTTGTCCTCACAAAGCGTCATGCAGTCATGGGGCAGACTTCTAGCGCTTGTGACTAACTTACGATCCGCTGGGATTGTGGTGTGAGTGCTCCACGCAGCCTGGGGCACGCAGCCCCGTGCGGCAGAAGGGAGGCCGACTTGCTCGCTGCTGCCTGTGTTGCTGCCGCTCCTCCTTTAGCTCTCTGCTCTTTGCCACCACCATGAAAAGTTGCTCTCTACCCTGGAGCCAGCTGAGTATGGACTGAAACCTCCAGTAACTGTGAGCTAAATAAATCTTACTTTCCCTAATTTTGAGTGTCAGGTATTTGTCCCAGCAACGAGAGAAGAGTAACTGAGACAGATGCTTACCCACAGTTCTTTCATGAAGTTGTCTCTCTGCTCTTTGAGTTCTTTATTTCATGTTCTCTGTTGACTAAAGGAAGTCACTCGGCAAATTTTTCAGAGAAGGTTCTTGGTCGATATACTTTTTAACACTCGGATATTTGAGGATGTCTTCCAGTTGCCTTCATACAGAAATAATAACTTGGCAGGGTATATAACTTTTAGCACAAAATTATTTTCCCTTAAAAGTCCACAAATATTGTTCTATTGTCATCTGGAATTTACAACTGCCAGACATTTATAATCAGCTGAATTTTGCCTCTTTATAGGTAATCTGTTTTCTCTGTCTGGATACCTCTGAAAGCTTTTTTTTTTTTATCCTTGAAATTTTAAGAAGTTACCAAGGTAAGTGTAGGTGTTACTTTATTTTCATTAAATTTTAAAGTTTCTCTGGGAGCCTTTTCCATTGTCATTCAACCCTGGAAAGTTCGCTTCTATATTGTTTCAGCTTCATTTCCTTTGTCCTCTGTTCTGGTATCCCTATTATATATAATTGTATCTCCAGTCCAGCCTTCTAGGTCTCTTTGTCTCTTTGTCTCTCTATCTCTCTGTCTCTCTGTCTTTCTCTGTCTCTGTCTGTCTGTCTCTCTTCTTTTCTTGCCCTTCTCTCCTTTCTTCCTTTTCCTTCTCCTTTCCCCTTCTCCTCCCCCCTTTTCCCTTCCCCTTCCCTTTCCCCTTCTTCTCCTTCTCCTTTCCCCTCTTCTTCTTCTAAGACAAGGTCTCACTATGTATTTCAAACTGAACTCAAGTTTATAGAAATCCTCAGTCTCAGCTGCTGTGCCCTGAGTGCTGGGATCATAGGCATATGCCACAAAGCAGGGGTTCCACTCACTTCTTATCTTGGATTCTTTTGCCTCTTTCTCTGCATACTGTGAGAATTTCTCTTATTTTGCATCTACTTCAGTAATTTTGTTTTGTGTCCAATCTCACTTACACATTTCCAGTGATCCTCTTAAGTCCCATACATTTTTCAGCATTAACTGCTTTTCCACTGAGCATGAGTCTTTAATGTGTTTATTATGAGATGTTTAGCACTTTCTAGCTCTTCTCTAGAGATTACTATATCATTTCAAGGGCCAGCCAAATACCTCAGTGGATTAAAGCATATGCAAGCAGGCACAAGCACCCGGGGTTTGGGGGTTTGATCCCCGGGCCTCCTTTCCCTGCTGTCCCCTGCCCCCAGGGCACACTGAGATGGCAATTGAGATGGCAATTGAGATGGCGTGGTGGTGCACCTCTTTACTCCCAGCAGTTGGGAGGTGGTAAACAGGAGAATCACTATGAGTCTGGTCTAGTAATGAGATCCTGAACACCCAATAGATCCTTCCCTAAAATACAGGGAAAAAAAAAATCATTTCAAGAGGAATCATTTTCTCAGTTATTTAGTTCTAGTCTTTTCTTCTGAGCTACAGTACTGCTACCTTTTCCATAACTCTTGGTAGCAATGCAACCCCAAATTAAAGGCAATATCCTGAAACACCAAACAGAACTGAAGAATAGCCCTAATAGTTCCCAAAATCTTATTTTAATAACCCAATCAGAAGAACTAAATCAAAACACCATTGGTAATCCCTTGGTACATGATTCTCTAAGGCTAATGAGAAAGTTTCAAAGAAAAAGGTAAATGAACTCTTCCTATTTCCTATGTAAATACATCTTGAAGTATTATATATATGCTTCAATATACAGTATATATATATTGAACTACAGTACTGCTACAGCCCTGCAGACCCACCAAAGCCCAGGCACGCTGAGTGTGTGAGAGAGCTTCTGTGTTCTCCTGCCCCCCCCCCTTCCACACCTAGAACAGGCCTGGCATACAGGCCTGGGGTGAAACTCTGCAGCTGAAGTCTCTGCAGAGAAACTAGGGTCAAAACCACACAGCAAATCCAGGAGCAGAGCATCTTGTCAAAGGGACACAACAGACTGACCTCCAAGGACAGCAACAGGAAGGATCTGAGCACATCAGCCAGACCCAAGGAGGCACAACTACATGAACTAGAACTTGGTATAACAATAGCTGAATTTCATAAGGTGCTAAGGTTAGAACTGCACCAAAACTCTACATCAAAGGTCAGAGGTCACAGCTATAAAACACGATGAAAACAAGGAGCCAAATGCAATCTCAGGCCTTGAGCCCACCAAGGAGAAGTGCAGAGGACACTAGCTCCACTGAAATGAATGAATTAACAGATGCAGAAGCAAAGAAATAACAGCAGAAATATACAGAGGAATTCAGACCAGAATTAACGACTGAAATAAAAAAAGAAATTTTTGAATACATAGCATCTGAAGCAATGAATCAAATCCAGAAACGTATAGGGGAAACCCAATGCCCACCCAAAAACAATGCAGAAAACACTATTCCTGCTGAAACATATGAATTAACAGCATCACAAGCAAAGAAACAACAGCAGAAAGGTAAAGAGGAACTCAGAGCAGAAATAATTTCTGAAATAAAAACAGAAATCTTTGAAATCATAGCATCTGAAGTAGAGAATCAATTCTGGAAATATATGGAGGAAACCCAATTTGGAAAAAACTGCAGTACAAAAATTAATAGCTACCTCTAAAGAAGACATTGACAAAAAAAATAGAGATTAGAAATATGATGGATTCCTTGAATGAGCAATACAGGAAAGAAATAGATCTCATGAAGCAGACTCAAAGAGATATAGAGGAACTTAAAATCTCAATCACGAGTCTACAAAACCGTTTGAGCGAAAGCAAAGACAGAGTTTCAGATCTTGAAGAGCTGGTACAATTAGTAAAAAGGTGAGAAAGGATGTCTTAAAAACAACTAGGATTCAGGAAACAATAATCCATCACACACAAGATGACTCCAAGATGAACAATGTGAGACTAATAGGCATCAATGACAAAGAAGAACTCAATACAAATGATATAAAAAGAATATGGGCAGAAGTAATAGCAGAAAACTTCCCAAATGTGAGGAAACAATGTAACATTCAGGTAACCAAAGCATACAGAACGCCAAATAACTTCAACCCAACTAAAAACACACTGAGACATGTAATAGTCAAGATCTCAGAAATCCAGCACAAGAATAATATACTGAAAGGTGCTAGAGAAAAGAAGCAGATCACATTCAAAGGAAAACTCATCAGAATTACAGCCAACTTCTCTTCACAAACCATGAAGGCAAGGAGAGCATGGAGCAGAGTACTTCAAGTCCTCTATGAAAACAAATTCCAGCTCAGATTATTGTACCCTGCAAAACTGTCTTTCAAGTTTGATGGAGAAGTGAAATACTTCCATGACAAAGAACAACTAAATAATTTCATGATGACAAAGCCATCCCTACACAGGCTACTGAAAGATGTTCTGCAGAGGGACCACAATGACCAGAGCTCCATGAATGAGAACAGAAGGAACCCACTAAACAATTAAAAATAGGACAAAAAGTAGTAAACAACAGCAGGTAAATAACATGTCAATCATAAATCAACACATTTCAATTATAACCGTCAATGTAAATGGACTCAATTCACCAATTATGAGAAATAGACTGGCACAGTGGATTAGGAAACAAAACCCAAAATATACTGTGTACAAGAAACACACTTAACTCAAAAGGACATTCATAAGCTCAAAGTCAAAGGATGGAAAACAATACTTCATGCCCCAGCATCGCAGAAAGAAGCAGGGGTAACAATGTTGTTCTCAGATAGTCTCAACTTCAAACCAAGAATGATCAAACAAAATAAAGAAGGCCACTATATACTGGTTAGGGGAAGAATTCAACAGGAAGAGGTAACACTCATAAATATGTATGCATCAAACATGGGAGCACCCAACTATGTAAAACAAATCTTAATGGACATGAAAAATCTAATCTCCAATA
>PVKA01025138.1:0-33329 GCA_004027165.1 Ctenomys sociabilis
TTTTTTTTATTTTTTTCTTTTTTTTTTTTTTTTTTTTTTTTTTTTTTTTTTTTTTTTTTTTTTTTTTTGTCTTTTTTTGAGACAGGGTCTCACTATGCAGTTCAGGCTGGCCTTAAGCTCACTTTGTAGCTCAGGCTGGTCTCGAACTCACAACAATCCTCCTGCCTCAGCCTCCCGAGTGCTGGGATTACAGGCATGCGCCACCACGCCCGGCTATTTTTCCTCTATTAACTAACTACATTAAAACAAAAACACTAAAATTTCAATAGTGTCCAAAGATTTTTGCTTTCCACTCACAATAAACAGTTCTACTTAAAACTGTGATTTTCCATTAGTTTATGTTTCTGGTATTGGGAATTTGACCCAGGAATTTGTGCATGCAAGGGAAGGAACCTACTTCTGAGCCACATTCCCAGCCCCCAAAACTGCTTTTCTGTTAAAATTAATAGATTATAATTGGTACATATTGGAGATAATTAAAAGAAAAAGCTTTTAAAATAATGAATATTAAAAAAACAAAATAAAAATGATATTCAATTCTTCTCTTGCTGTCTGAAGATTTTCTATTTATGCTGTGAATAACTCTAATGATGAACCAGCCGACGTGTAGTGAAGACCCAGTAGACGTTAGCAACATATGTATTGTAACTTCCCTCCTACACATAATCTCAACTTTTTTGATGCGCTATGAGAAGATGGCTCATCTTCAATTTTAGAAAACACTTAAAAATTAAAACAAGAGAAAAATTAAAAAGGCTAATGGTAGGGAATAAAAAATTCAAATAAATTTTGCACAGAATATTTTATTTCATTACATAAGAAATGAGCTACATTTACCTCTAAAGTACAACATTAAAAAAATTTTAAGATTCAAGATTTTTTTTACACATTTAAAACACTATATTAAAATTTTCAGTCCAATATTTTCAAAGTGTGAAACCCTGTAGGGAAAGAAAAACTGAACTGAATAGTGGTCACGGGGTAGCAGCGTGAAGTAGACACTCCTATCTGCATTCCTACATTTTGTAACACAGGTTCAAGGCATCCCTGTGGAAATTTAGTTAGTGCTTGATTATTCTGTGAGCCATAAACAATGAATAAAATTTCACAAGCTGTTTACTCAAACAATTCATTATTTGTGCACTAATCTATGAAATTTCATAATGAGTTTGCACTGTGGGCAAGTACAGTTGATGCAAAGAAGCTGTTGTGAAGCAACACCGGTACTTCTGAGAAGGTGGAAAAGGCTATCAGTAAAATAGGAAAACGTTGTTCTATTTCCTCTGATGAAAACTCCTTCAGCAACGTTAGTGCTTCAGACTGGTTTCTTTCCTTGAAGTGATCTGAACAATCGAAAACATCAATAGAGGGCACCAGCAGGCTGTCTGGAAAGCCTCTCACTCTGGCGCTGTGAAAGAGAGACCTCGCTGGGAAGGCAGCTTTTAGCTGCATTGGATCTTTAGCTGTGATGGGAGGAAAGTAAGAATTTAGACTGTCCTTGAGTGGAAATATAAATTCACAAACTTAAAATATTAAAATGTGATTCACTTTCAGTGTGTCAGAGCTTACCTACAGACTTTATATATTCTGTGTAATACGTGTGATTTTTCTCTGTATAAATAAATTTTATTTCTAGTTTTAGACTTTACTGCAGATTGCTAATCTCAAAGAAGAGAATATTTAGTGATGTAGTCAAATCATGGGGATGTGTATTGATGAAACTATATAGTTTTATGACCAAAGAACTATCCGTAAATAATTGAACCTGGCACTTTCCCAGTCTGTTTTGCTTTTGAGTTATTGTTACATACAACCAAATGTATTACAGAAAGAAAACTATGGTAGCATCCAAAGTTCAACAAATGAGTAGCAAAGCCAATACAGAGAGCTATTTCAATATTTTCTGGAATGAAAAACATGGGCAAGTTCATGATTTGTCTTGATCTGCTGAATGTGAACTCAGGAAAGCATATGTTCTCTGAGCTAAAACAGGGTAACAACTCATTCATATCTTATATTCCATCATTATAACTTTCTCCTGTTACTACAAATCCTTCTCCAGTTTGTAAATGTATTTAGTACAGAGTCTGCAGAGTCTCACTACACCAATTGGATTTATAGTCACCTCCAATTTTCAGCCTTCCAAGTACTGGGATTACAGGTATGCACCATGTCCAGTTTAAATATTTCTCAATTTAAAAATCAAATATTAATGGAAGAGGAAAGAATGAACTTTATTATTAATTTTTACTAGTGTCTGCCTAAGTTTATTGCATTACTTTTAAAGTCTGATTATCTGCATTAAATACCATAGAATATATATGAATGTATAATACATACATGCACCATATAGAGTATAGTGCACTTATATGTGAAAAGCAAACACTTTCTATGCAACGAATAATTTAGTACAGATAAGCCTAACATTATGGAAAACCCTTTTTAAAAGGTGATTGTTATTTTGCTTAAAGCAGGTGTGAGAAACAGGAATAAAAGTGTAATATTTTATACGAGTACTTAATTATACACTCGTCAATATTTTAAAGTAATTATTATGTGCTTAGTATGCACTTACTATAAAACCTGGAGCTACAATCATAAAAGACCATATTTTATGTCAAGAGAATCTCACATTTTATTTGTAGATAGAAACATTCTAACAAATAAAGTTACATACAATGCAAAAGAGTGAATACTTTACTCTACAGGAGAGTATAAGCTTTCTCCATGAAGAAAGTCATGCTCAAACTAGAGATTAAGGGACATATAAGCAAATGGCTTATATACCACTGAGATTCACATTCAGAGTGGAAGAAAGAATTTGTATTGTATATAATGCCTACCTGTGTCGTAGAGAATGGTCATCTTAGGCAAGAGTAAGACATGATATTTGTAAGAAAAGAGTTGATTTCACATTATATTGAAATAAAAGGTGAAAAATAATTTAAAAACATATTTTGATAGTTTCTTTTCTTTCTTTCTTTTTTTCTTTCTTTCCTTTATTTCATTCAAAGGTCTTGCAATGTAATTCAGGTTGGCTTTGAGCTCTGTATATAACCTAGACTGGACTTAATTCACACCAATCCTCCTGTCTCAGCCTCCAAGTATTAATTAGGGATTCAAGCGTATAGTGCTATGCCCCAGCATGATTGCTAGATGCACTTACTGTAGAATCTGGGTCTGCAATCATAAAAGGCCTGTGAATGACAAATAGCAAAAACTTGAGAATTGTTAGCACTTAAAGAATCAGACATGGACCCGGGTGAAATAGAGTGCATGAAGATAATAAAGATTTGTGAAAAAGTTAGTGGCAGAAATAACACAAACTTATATGTGATTGTGGTACTGTAGCAGGCAACAGAGTTAGATAGAAATATTTTTTAGGCAGTCAGTTAAGTTCAGGCCCTCCAAAGAAATAATAACAGGAAAAAAGATACCTGCAACTCTGGGGATGAACGGAGGCTCCTGCTGTGAACCAGACCTAAAGGCCAAACAGATGCTAGAAGAGTAACACCAGAAACTGACATTCTAAATAGGTAGTGATCACCTGAAAAGACAGAAGTGAGTTACTAGCCCAACCCCCAAGGGGAAGAGACCCTGTCCCCTGTTCATGCCCACTTACTACGTGACTTGCTTCCCCATTTGGTCCTGGGCCTAATCAACTTTACCTGAACAATGGTGCTTGTAATCCCACTGGTTGATTAGTTTTGTCCCACCCCACATCCACCTAAGTGAGACCCCTTCTCTACCTTAGTCCCACATGGTTTTGCCCTATAAAGATACCTGGAAAGAGGCAGCTTCCTGGGCAACACGCTCAGGACCCCCTTCTGTCCTTCTTCAACAGAAGCTTTTCTATCCAATAAAGTTTTTCCTCAACCTCCATTTGTTCCTAAGATTCATTCTTCGGTTTTAGAGAACATGAACTCATCAAGGTCAGGTTGGGAGTTTTACTTCCCTGTATCAGTACCAGTTAGACTAGAAATATATTTATTTCTCAAAAATTTTTATCTATCTGGTGAAATGGTCCCATTAAATTTTAAAAGGTTGATTATCTAGGAATGTTGTACCTTCTGAAAATTCCACATTAATTATTATTGGGTTTTGAAATGGTATGGTGCTGACTTGTGCGCAGATAGGAGAGAAGGAGAACAATTCATGATCAATAATGATAAATATCTGGAATGGAACAAAAATACTCTCTAGGGAAGGAAGGAAATCCTCACCAAAAAAAATCTTTATTAACTTCTCTTGTGAGCCACAATGTGACTCATATGTGAACCCAATATAGAAAAAGTACATCTTAATAATATGAGTGTTTGAAAAATGAAAATTTGCTTTGTTCAAAACTGTAATACATTACCTGTCTATCACACTCTCTTATTTTGGAAACAGGTAACTTGTTTTGATTTCAAAGGCCTTCATTTGGAAAATTGCCTCTTGGTGAAACTTAAATGAATCTCACCCATATTTGATTTAGCCGAGACTATAAATTTTTATTCTTTGAGTTGTTATTGAAATGAATTAGGAATTTGGGGACAATTATGATGAAATTATTATATTTTGTATTGTTAGACGTATATGTTGTGGGGGCAAACAATGGAATTGCATGGTATGAATGTTCCCTCACAAATTCATGTGTTGGAAATGTAAAATCTAAATTTAGTAATTAATTTTATTTTTCAGATGGAATATTTGAAAGGCAGTTAGCATTAGAAGTCATGAAAGTGGGTTTCCTATGATCCATTATTGGTTTTATATTAAAAGGAACAGAAAAATTGAAGAACAGACTATAGTAGCATGTTTGTTTTGTTTTGCCACATAATGCATCTAGATATGTTGTGCATGACAAGAACATCCTCACTGCATGTGAGTGCCAGGCTCATGGAATTTCTCCCCTCCTGTAATGGATTGCCAACTGGTGATCAACTGGTAATACCCAGCTGAACTGAACCAGCATGGTGCTGTGTGGGAGGCCCACGTGATGACTGTTGCTGGAAGCATAAGTGGCAGAACTGGAGAAGAGATACTATTGGAAGCTTACGGAAGCTCTTAGTGAGCTGCTGGTTCTCCTGGACTGTTCTGCTGGAGGATCATGTCATGCTAGCTTTCCTGACAAACTTGGGTATTCCAATCAGAGGAGGCACTCAGATTCTCATCACTGAGAGTGGGTGCGGCTTACTTTGAGAGAGCTCTGGTCCTCACCTTCAGCATCACTTCCTTGATCTGGAGAAGATGGTGCACAGCTCAGTCTCCTGGAGAAGCTTGTTAGGTTTCCTGATGGAAACTTGGCTTTCTTCATCATTGAAGGAGTTCAGGACATCATTGATATTGAAGATGGCTGTGGTACTTTTTTGGGAGAACTCTGGTTCTTACTTTGACTCTGACTCTACTGCAAAGCCCAGAGTCTAATAGCAGAGATCCTTCATCCCACTGGCACAGACTTCCCAATTTTAGTATATGTGCTGCCTAAGCGAGCATGAGACTTTCTAGCTTCCACCACTGACCTTTTGGCCTTCCCAACCCATATCCGTGAACTAGGCTTGCATGAGACATTGTCAGGAGCTCTAAGCCTCCAACTAGCCTTGTGAGAGGCATTGTAATGAGTTCTAGGTCTTCTGCTGGACTCTGAAGGACATTATTGTGGAATTCAGGCCCTCAGCTGAATTTTTTCATCTTCCATGTGTGAAGAGATTTCCTACACAGTGCCTTTCTATATGATTCTTTGGGCAACTGTTATAAATAATCTTACAAAGATGTTCTGTATTATTTTGTTGCCCTTGCAAAACCTCAAATCATGACAACTTCCCGGAGTCAAACATTCCTCTATTATGTATTAAATTACTCAGTTTATGGTATTAGATTGTAACAACAGAAAAGTGGAATAAAACTGTTGATATGTAATTTTATTTTAATTCATTTATTTGGTATAAGGTCTCGCTATGCATCTTGTATGCATAGTAATCCTTCTGTCTTCTGCCTCCTCAGAGCTGAGATTACAGATGTGCACCTCCATGCCAAGACTTGGCTACCTGTTTAGCACTGATGTGGGGTTCAGGATTGAGAATTGAACCCTGGTTCCTGCATTTGCCAAAGCAAGTGCTCAGTCCTCTGAGCTATGCCACCAGCCCTAAAACTGTTGATTTGCAAGAATCAACCAAAACTGTTGGTTGTGCCCTAGAGGATAGAATGTTGATACACTAGTAAACAGTATTTATTATATTCCAAGTATCTCCAGGTGTTTCTATTTAGACCCATAGTAGGAGAAGAAGGGGTCCAGCATGGAAATACACACTAGCTCTTAATTTCAGGTTGTAAGTGACACTTAACACTTTCAAGCACATTTTATTGGTCACAAGAAGTCAGAAGTGTTGCTGTTGACTTCTGGAGAGTTGAGAAGAGAAATCCAGCCTCGTGAGAAGAGGAGCAACATGTGTGACCAGGGTTGGGGGTGCCTGTGGGGAGTAGAAGTTTGAGGCTACAAATGAATTAAGGAGTCATCTAAAAGGAGGATAACAGCAGTCCTGTACACATTCACCTTTGTTTAAGATTTTCTTTCTAACTTAAGCAAATTGCACTGTATGTGTACTTCCTTTTTTTTTTTTTTTTTTTTTTTGGCTGAACCAGGGATCAAACTCGGGCCCTTGTGCTTGTCAGGGAAGCACTTCTTCCACTGAGCCATCTCCTCAGCCCCTGTATGTGCTTTCAAGTCTACTTTTCTCCTGAAAATACTCCAAGTATTTGCTTTAGCTTTGAGTAGCTGCCTAATGTTTAATATTTTAAAAGTTATTATTTACAAAGTTATATAAATATTTTACTTTAAAAGTTTTGTAAATATAATGCCGGATGGCGAGGTGTGCCACATTAAAAATCACATTAGACACGAGAGATGTGCTAGCTTCTACAATTTTAATTATCATGTAACTTACAGAAATGTAGCTTATCAGTACAATTCAGTTTTTTGGGTTTAAACTGAAGACAATTTCAATTTATTTGTATTTAATTGAATGTTAAAAACATTTACGTACTTGATATATTTGCTGTTATAGGAACAAGTCTACATTTCTCAACTTCTTTATCTTAAAGATATAACCTCACCAGCTATACCTATTTTATATTAAATAGAACATTTGGCATAGAGAGTATCTCTGTTGAATCACTTTATCTGTAAGAACACCATTAATATTTTGCTTTGTTTCTCAGTGTTATCTCTTTGACAAATCACCATAAAAACTTCTCCCATTATCTAAAGCATAATAATAAAACTGAGCTATTTAGAACCAGAAAAAAATCTGTAACTCAATTAGCATCATTAAATGTTTATAAAGGTATATATTGTTCATAAAAGTATCGTATTATACGTGTGTGTGTGTGTATGTAAATTCACTCCAGCGCTATATACGTACAGAAATGTATTTATGTATGTTGAATCCTGTAATACCAGCACTCTAGAAGGATAAGACAGGAGGTTTGCATATTTGAGCCCATCGTGGGCAAATTAAGCACTTAGCAAGACTCTGTGTCAAAATTTAAACAATAACAAAAAAGTAATAATAATAATTAAAAACTGTTGAAGATATAGCTCAATGGAAAAGCCTGTGTGTAATCCTCAGGACAAGAAAGAATGGTGTCTTAGTTACTTTTCTCTCCTTGCTGAGACAAAATATCCCGTTGCCCAACATTAAGGAAGGAAAGGTTTATTCAGCTCACAGTTTCTGGAGGTTTCAGTCTGTGATTAAGTGCTCCAAGGCAGGGTGGCATGGCACAGGGGCAACAGTCCAAGGTAGCAGAAGCAGTAAGAGCAAAATGAAGGGAGAGTAAGCCTCTCCTCCTCTCTCCTATTGTGAGCAGGCTTTCCACCCCAAGGTGGGCATGGCACTCACACCATCTCCATGTTTCCCTGCCTGAGGATTAGGAATTTTTTATTTTTACTTTTTAAATTAATTTTATTGAGAAAGAGAAAGCAACGAGACAGTTTCAAAACAGCTTACGGACAGTTACAATAATTAATACATTGCATATTGTTGTCTTCACAGTAGTTATTCCTAGTACAAGATGTAGACACGGTATCTTCTCTAAACAGTATTTTTACAAATATTTCTTCTCATTAAACTAATATAAACTAACTGTATATCTAACTTAAATAATGTATATATACAGACATATATACACACATATATATGTATTTTGTTTAACTACAAAATAGTTCATTTATATCCCATTTTTTTGTTTAGTTTTAACAGAGATGGGTATTCCATTGCCATTTAAATATTGTAGATGTGTGAATTCAGCAAAATAATCCAGTATAGTCTGGTAGACCATAATAATAGTGGGTGTTTACAAATTGAGGACCCTGGATTCTGCTGAGTTGCTTCATTAAATTTCTAAATTCCTCAAATTGACACAACATATCAACCACTACAAATAGCAAAAAGAAAGATTATGATTATTGAGAGAGTAACAACTCATTGAGGGTCATACATAACTAAATATAATTTCCTAAAAGTTCCATAACAAACAAAATCACAAATATTTTCCTGTGATTTGATAATTTTTACTAAAATTATTAAATAAGTTTTAAAGGACTTAAACAGAAAAATGCTAGATATTTGTCATTCGCTCTAGGTAAAAAGATGTGATTCTCAAAAATCACCTTTTGTTTTGTATTACTTTTATGATTCAACTGTAGCTTGCTGGTTATTGGCACGTTGTATTTGAATTTGATTAACCTTATTGTTGTGCATCCAATATGGTTTTTCCTCACGAATGTCATGGTGAAGGTTAGTTCCTAGCACAGTAGTGTGGGGAAGTGGACCCCGGTAGAAAACGTGCAGAAAAGGAGAGCCGAGCTGTCATACACCAATGAATGCTTCTCCTGTGAGTTCTGGCTTATTGCACAGGCTTAGTGAACACACAAGCTGGTGCTGTTCTGTGGAGCTACATCTGTGTTTCCCTTTCTTGCACAAGTCTGGTATCTTGTCCTTTTTGTCATGTGCTGAGGAACCATGCAGACCTGACCCGATTTGCAGTTTCTGTATTTCACAGGTTCTACAATCTGAATAAAGATATCTCTTATTTATTTTTTGTAAGTCATTTAAGTGATTACACCAATAAAAAATATATCAAGACATACACAAATTTCACTTTCAATTTCAGCTTTTATTTTCTTTGTAGCCATATTTAAACAAGCTAAGCTATATTTTTCTCCAACAGCTTTAAACACATCCCTAGAATTTTTATACACATCATTCATATTCTTCTTATATTTCTGCCATTATCCAATTATAATCTACTTTTAAATTTTTAATTAATTACATCAATAAAACTTAGGCATTTATCTATTTTTAACCACAACACTCATATTCTTCCTGTTACCTGTTGGTATCAACACTTGAAGACTTAATAGCTGGTGTTTAAATGATACTCAGACACTTGCATTTTTATTTTTTGTTAGAATAAGCATGCAAAAACTGGAGAAATATACTTGAATATTCAGTAGACAGCTTATGCCATAAGCTCATAATCAAATTGAATTGATTTTAATAATAAAGTTTGACATTACCAACAGATATTCTTCTATATCTATCTAATCTGTTACATACTTCTCTTTCAGTTTCTAAACCATGAATTTTACATTGTTTCTTTCAGAGTTAACATGATTTTTATTACAGTGTAAAACATTTAATTTTATATATGTATATGATTTTTATATTTGCTGTTTAATTTTCTGTGTTGACTTAACAAGGCCATGGTGCCAAGACATTTAGTTACATAGTATCACTGGAATGTTGAAGAGATAATTTCTGGGTCAGTAGAGGTAGCCCAGTGGAGGCTGGGAACCATACCACATCCCAGCCAATCTTCCTTCCAGGATCTTAAGAGAAGCAGGACATAAAAATAACAAAAGTCCAGGAAATCTCTAAAGCTTCAGGCCAGACCATGTGGATGTTAGACCACTGACCCGACCTTCAGTAACTTTTTCCCTAATGGAACCTTGTTAAAAGTTTGTACACGTGGACTCATGCATGAACTCATGAATGTGATTGAATCAGTGAGTTCTGGGATAGGCAGTGTGTTATGGTGTCCCAGCAGTGTATTATGCATTCCTTTTAAACTTACCAAGGGATGCAATGAAAGGTACCTGAGAAGGGTGCACAGCTTTTAAAACCCTAAAGCCTGAATTTATCTGTGTGATTCTTATTTGCCTTTCACACCAACAGTACTATTTTGTGTATGCCACTTTTATGTTTCTTTTGGCATGGATATGCCCTTAACATGCCCCTGCCCCATTATGGTCAATCAGTATAGCTGCCTTTTCCTTTCTATCTCTCAGACTCATCATGTAGTGCAAAGATGAATTTACTGTTTGAATCATTACTATGAATAAAATGCTTTGAAACTGCTAACATGAATGGGCTCATTGAATCAATCCAAATTCTTTAATAAGATCAAATAATAAGGAACTTCTGATCTGGGATGTATTTTTCTGCCATTTTTACTTTTAAGCCTCTGGTTTTGGGACTGGATCTACATTAGTAGCTTTGCTAAGTCTCCAGCCTCTTGACATGCTGACTGCAGTTTTTGTGATGTCTGTCACTTTAGTAATTTATATAAATGTACATACATAATCATATATATATACATAATCATATATATATGTATATATATATGTATATATACACACACATATATATGTATGTATTCAGGAGCCAGGGAGATGGCTCAGTAGAATAAACACTTCCCTGGCAAATGCAAGGGCCTGAGTTCAATCCCAAGTTCCACCAAGAAAAAAAAGCACATATATACATTTGTATTCATATATATATATATATATATATATATATATATATATATATATATATGAACTCATGAGGCTAAGGCAGGAGGAGTGCTGAGAGTTCAAGGCCCACCTGGAGTACATAGTGGGATCATCTTTTAAAAAATTATGGGGGCTTGGGAGATAGCTCAGTGGTCTAAGTGCCTGCTTGACATATGCAAGGCCCCAGATTCAATCCCAGGTACTGCATGTCATGCCAGTCCCCAAATTGGGCGTGGTGGCACAGGCCTTCAATCACAGGGAAGGTTGAAATAGGAGGATCACTCGAATTCTGACCTGAGTACTGATACCCTGTATCAAATACATAAATAAGAGCTGGCAAGATAGCTCAGCAGACTAAGTGCTTGCTTCGTCATCAGGACCAGGTTCAATCCCTGGAACCACATGTACCAGCCATACTTCCGGGCATGCTGAGCTGGCTACAGAGTCCAGGTATGGTGGTACCTCCCTCTAATCCCAGCACTGCAAAGGCTGAAAAAAGGAGGATTATTATGAGTCTGAGCTGTGCAATGAGACCCTGTATCAAATATGATAGACAAATCAATAAATAAATACATACATACATATCTAAACAAATGACAAAGTTTTATTTTGTTTGCCACTCTGAGATCCCTAAGGTGTTTAGAAAACATAAAGTTCTGAAGAATAGGACAAAATTAATGTACATATTTAATACAAAATCCTGGGTCACAATATATTTTAGAATGCATCAGTGGGTCTTTCTGTCCTCTTAAGAAATAACTAGAGGAGAAATGTTGTCACTCAAGGTTCTCATCATGGACAGTGGTTCTTCTTACTGACAAGATTTGGAATAAGCACTGAATTCCCACTGAAGAATTCCCATGTGTTCCTCTCACCAAATACAAGTCCTCTACTGCAGCATGTAGAACAGCAAGTTAAAACTAACTTTAAGAGCTATACATCCAGGAAATGTTCCTAAATTACTTTCAGGGCTCACATATACAGACTTAACCCTTAAAACGTTTTGAAAAAGACATTACAACATCCTTTCCCCTGTGGGGTTGAGAAATCCTGGGCCAGCGACTCTCTATAGATACTGAAATATGCCTGGAAGAAAGTTTGGCCTAAAATTATACAGGAGAGAAACTTTGAGGACTGCCTTGAGGATCCTGAACCTTCCACTGACCCTGTGGTTGATGACATTGTCACTACAGCACAGTCTATGGCTTGCAGTAGGTAGTGGTGATATTGTGGAATGGATGGAAAAATACCCAAAAGTATCATCTACAGAGAAACTTCAGAAGGGCAGCTGAAGAGCTTTCTGAAGCAGAAGGGGAGCATCGACAACCAGTGCAGCCATTTTTTAAATGTACTTATTTAGGTTTTTCTTTCTCCTACTTCTCCTTCTTCTTCCTCTTCTTCTTCCTCTTCCTCCCTCTCAATCTGCTTTTCTTTTCCTCCTTCATGTTCTTGTTCTTCTTTGTTTTTGTCTTTCCGAGACAGGGTCTCACTATGCAATTCAGGCTCGTTTTGAGCTCACTTTGTATCCCTCACTGATACCAAACTTGTAAAAATATGTTTATTCCTATTTTTTAATTATCTTTTTTTCTTAAATTCTGCAGGGACTTAAAGTTTAACATATCAATACTTGATGGAAAATACCTGTTCCATGTTATGCCTAAAATGATTGATACTTAGATAGTTAAGGTAAACTGAACTGCATATCTTGCAAGGTAATAATAAGCTTCTTTTCTGGAGGGTTAAGAACCTAATTTTGCAGAGCAAAAATTAGAGAAAAGGAAGGGCTGCAAGGTCAGCCAACATTTTGGTGTTACCCTTTCAAGGTCAGTGAAGACACAGAATATAGGAGAACCTGTTCTCTAATATCATGTAACTCAGTTTTGTCCCAAATTTTCTGATAAAGGAGATTATGAGGCCACAGAGGAAAGTGATCATGATGTGGAGTGTTCCTAAAGAGAGTCACATGGAGAGAAAACATTCTTCCAGGTTCCACAGAGAGCAAATTGGTCAAGCAATTGCCATGACTCATCCACAAGGCTGACACTGGCAAAGGGTCTACAAAGTGCGGTATGGGGTTACAGGATAAATTCTGAGGGGATTTGACTGATCTTGTCAGATACAAAAGTCACATTTCTTGTTATATAGGTCTTGCTTTATCTTGGTCTTAACCATCTAGCAGAAAAGTATGAAAATGAGATAAATAAAGTAAAACTGTATTAATATGCTGAGCTGTGAAAGTCAACAAGTTCTGTGAACAACCCACTACTATTGTGGACTATTTGACTGTGTCAGGTTGTTTTGATGAATGTACACACCAATAGTATTTAGATGCCATTGAATACCCATCTCTGACAGGACTAAACAAAAAAGCAGATACAAAGGAAGGACCATTTTGTATATTTATATACAGAATAGTTAGGATAGATATATAGCTACTTTCACTTAATTTCATGAGTAGAAAGTTTTGTACTAATAGTGTTTGGACAGGATATCCTGTCTGCTTCTTGTACTATGGATAACCACTAAGAAGATAACAATGTACAATGTATTGATTATTGAAACTGTCCTATTAATCGGTTTTGATACTATCTCATTGCTATTTTTTCTCAATAAAATAAAGTATAAAACAACAAAATGATCCTGAATTTTGAACTTCTTATGAAATTCTCAGTGATGAATTTCTGCAGTAAGAATTATCTTAGTTTGCTTTTTTAACATCATGACTGATTTCTTTAAGCAAATGTAATATAGATATTCACATGCTGATACCTATATTTGGAATTGTCCAACCTCAAAAAGTGTTTAATATCACCCCTATGAATTAAAATTTGAGATAGTCTTAAGGTTTCAATGCTTTTATCTTAACATTGATCAAATGAATGTGTCAAATATGATATTAATGAATCCCAGAAACAGCACTATTCTTGCTATTCAAAAAAAACTCCTTCCTATTTCTGTTTTCAGTATTTCCTAATTTGCATTGAAAGAACTTAGACTTTAATATTTTCTTCATAATGTAGGGTAAAAAAAATCATCCAAAGATTATAGAACAGAACTATTGAACTCCCATTTCAATTTCATCTCTTTATCTTCTTTGTATTATGACTGTTAAATGCTTGCTATATATCTTTCATATTTTTTCACATTTTTATATTGAAAGACTTCTTTATTAACAAAAATCGTAGTAGTTATGTCATAGAAGATATAGTGTATTATTATAAGAAAATTTTCAAATAGTTTAGCAAAGGTGTATTTCATCTTTTCTTTTATATATAAAATTTATCCTTATCTTTGTGTGTGTGCGTGCACAAATGTGTGTGTGTGAAAATAGCATTGCACAGGATATCCTCCTAAATAAATATGTGCACAACACTGCTTATTGTTTGCAAATCATTTCACTTGGAGGAAAATTTCTGTTAAAACAATACATATATTTTAAATTTTAATAGCATCCAGTATATTTATATTTTTTAGAATATTTTGAAATGAATATATGTTGTACTGAGTCAAAGGCTTCCAATGTCTACTAAGATGAATTTGTGATTTTTGTCCTTGGTTTTGTTTATATGATGCATTACACTCATTCATTTGTAGAACCATCAGTATATCACAGGGTCAAGACTTCCTTCATCATGAAATGTGAACTTTTGGAAGATTTCTTTTTTTGTACAGAGTCCACAAAGTTCTACAGGGTCTCATTACATAGATCAACCTCGTATGATCCTCACGTTTACAGCCTTCCAAGAGCTGGGATTATAGGCATGCACCACAGTGCCCAGTCTTAATCACAGTCTCAGCGCTCCCCATGTCAGGGCCAGCACGGAAGGCCAGGAGATTGAATCCCTGGCCCCTGTGTCTGCCTCAGGAGGAGCTTAATCTGCTGAGGTATTTGGCCAGCTCTTGGATAATTTCTTGTATTCTCTTCACCTTGATAATTTTTTATTTATATTGATTAAAGAGATTGACTTATATTTCTCTTGTTTGTTCCTTTAGTTTTAGAATCTGAATAATATCTCAATATGATAAAAGACATTTATTAAAAACCTGCTACCATCATTATATTAAATGAGTGAAAAGTGTAAACATTAAAATAAGTAACAAGAAAAGAATGAACACTATCTCCGCTTCTATTTAAAATAATGCTTGAAACATTAGCGCGACCAATCAGAAAGTAGAAAGAAGGAAAATAGATATGAGTGAAATAAATCAGACCCTCATATGCAAACATCATATTGTCACTTAGTGTGAAACCTGAAAGAAAAAAATGGAATCTGAAGGGTACAATAGATACTGGGAAAAGAGAATGAATTAAAGAGGAAATAGTTACTGAGTTGAGGAAGACTCAGTGTGTAGAGGAGAGTGTATAGGGGAAAGAGATTTATCTCTTTCATATAAGCAGGATGGTTTGGACAACTGTACTGTGCATTTCTGCTGATCCATGGAAAGGAGGAGACAATGCCTAATTTCTTTTGTGTCCTGTTCATCAGTTGTTTGTCCTTTTTCTCTTCTTAATTTCTTATACATTTCTTTTTTAAAAAATTTTTGCAAGCATATATCTGGTAATATGAATAACTGATTGGAAGACAACACTATGTATTACAACAAGTGCTATGAAAATCATATTATTTTGTTAAATGAGATTCTGTATCACTTTTAATTTTTTCTGTTTTAAGTCTAAGTTGTTCTCTCTTTAGAAATATATAAATAAAATAAATAAAAAAGAGTAACATGTATTGGACAGGAAAAAATTATAATTATTTGCAGATAACATGATACTCTACAGGAAACAACAAAAATCTCACTAACGCCTTTAAGAATGAACAACGATTTCTGCAATAGAATATAAAATGAAAACACAAAAATCAATAATCTGTCTTGTTGGTTCTGCTGTCTTCTGCCACCTTGTGCTGTGTCCATTTGTCATGCCACCCTTCACTGGAGCTAGCCCATTTATAGATGAAACCCCTACAAACTGAACTAAGTCTTTACTTCCTTAATTTTGAGCATGAGTTATTGTGTCTCAACAGTGAGAGAAAAGTAACCAAGACAACCACCTTAAATCTCCTATGATTCAGAATCATGTGCTGTGCCTCTTCAGATACCACTCATCATGCCATGTTTCATAAGCATGTCTAAAATCATGAAAAATGAAGTTTATTTATGAGCAAGTCATGCTATTTGGGACTATATTGTGAAAAATTTCTCCAAATTGATTTTCATTTTTGTGTAGGATTTTAAGTCTATGCCTCAGAAGAAAATGTTCCTTTTTAAAAGATGAGTTTTGTGCGTTAATTCACCATTCTAATAAGAAATGCAACACTGTATTGTTCAGTTTGAATTGTGAAAGGCCACTCATCTTTGTTCCTCAGATGCATTAGTTAAATCTCTGAAGTATAATTTGTTTAATGAGCATAATTGGCACTTATTTTCTGTAAAAGAAAATTATTGCTTATTTAAAGGAAAGCTATTGTCTTTTTTCTTTTTTTATAAATTGAAGTAGAAAAGAAGTTATCTATAATAGTTTGTTTCAAGTGTTGGTAAGTCATTTTACTTTCATTTCCATTCCAACCATACTCCTGACTTCTTGATTGGCAATGTAACAAATTTGTGCTCTTGGATTTTACTTTGTTCTCTGCAAAACAATGTGAATAGAACAGTTGTCATAATATACAATCATAAGAATTTCATAAACTCATAGAGTACAAGAGGAACACTAACAAGGGCCAGGCAAATAACTCAGCAGATTAAAGCTCCTGCAAGCAGGTGCTGGTGATGGGGTTTCACTCCCCAGGGGTGCACTGAAAAGGCAAGTGAGACTGGGCACTGTGGCACGCGCCTATAATCCCAGTTTTTGGAAGGCTGTAAACAGATGGATCACTATGAGTCTGATCTAGTGAGACCCTGAACACCCTATCGACCCTTCACTAAAAATAAATACAAAAAAAAGATCACTAAGGTACTATATACCTATGAATGTTAGTTATAAACTTTAAGTTGTTTCTTACACGAACATCTCATACTCACAGTAACAGCTTATAGAATTATTTATCTATTTGAGAATTTGGCAATTTAAAGTTCCTATTCTTTTAAGACAAATGTCAGTGAGAGATAAACAGCTAAGTAAAAGTGGGCCAAATAAGTTTAAAGACTCTATTAGTGTTAGTTCTCCCACTGCCTAAAGTTTTTGTATTCACTCAGTATCCTTTATTTTAACTTGATGATGGAAAATGGTGTGACTCCCTTCGAGGACTATAGCAACAGCATCTCAGGCCATGTCAACTTACTCGTTCAGTCTGGATGTCATCACTGATGGTCCACTGTAAGCTTTCATAGGCAGATGGAAACCAGTACTCATCATAATGCTGCACTGCTGCTAACCACTATGGAACAAGTGGGCTGTATATTTGAAAAATGCTATGGAGTATTTGGAAGGGTCATTGTGTGAAGACAATTGAGATTGTTTCTCATTCATGTATCTATAGATCCACACAATTCATAAACACGCTGATAAAACTGATCTACTTGGACAGCTCTCATCTCTTCATCAGCAATGTGAGTGACAAAAAACTGGTTTACAGAAGAAATGCTCATGTGCTGATCACATTCAAGAGTTTGAAGATGGGCACTTCAATTTTATTCCCTGTAAATGCCACATGATGCTTTCCTTTATTTTTATTATAGTGTGATTTAGCAAGAGTCAAATGTACAGATTTTATTTTTTTTAATTTTATTTTAAAGAGGAAATAAACAAAACAAATAGCAAGAACAAAGATAAAAATAATGCACTGGGCCAGCCAGATAGCTCAGTAGACTAACAAGTCTGCTTAGGTAGACTCAGGGACTGGGATTCAATCCCCAGAGTGCTGTGCCAGCCCCACCACTAGGGCATGCTGAGATTGCAATTGAAAATGGGCATGGTAGCCCACACCTATAATCCCAGCACTTGAGAGGCTACAAACAGAAGTCTGATCTGTGTAGTGAGACTCTGTAGACCCTGTACTAAGTACATAAAAACAAACAAAAAAGCACCATAGGACAATGAAAGTGGTATAGAATTTCAAAACAAGAGCAAGAAATTAACAATGATTTTTATATTATCTATTGTTCTTATCAAGTTTGTTGCTTAGACTACCAGATATGGGCATGCAAGAATGATCAAATAAAAATATATTAGACTTCTGTTTCTTTTGTTTCAGTTGTTCAGTAGTTTCATCGTACAAATACAGCATATTTTTCTTATATCTCTGTTCTCAAAAGGAGAAGTTAATATTACTTATTGTTTTAAACGTATTTAGTACAGGGTCTCACTACGTAGATCACACTTGTAGTGACTCCTGTTTTCAGCCTCAAAAGTGCTGGGATTATAGGCTGGTGCTACCACACCCAATCTCAATCACACTGTCAGAGAACCTTGGGGCAGGGCCAACCCTGCAGGCTGAGGATTCAACCCCAGCCACTGCGCTCTGCGTAAGCAAGTGCTTTACTACACTGAGCTGTCTGGCCAGCCCCACTATATCACATTTATAAATAAATGAATAAATAAATAAATAACTATGATTCTGAAAACACCTAAGATAGTATTTGTTTACATTCTTCAAATGTAAAGTACAATAATTTGTGAATATACTATACAGATTAAGCAGTCAAATATTGAGTTACAGTTATTTGATCGTTTTATATTTTAGCAGAAATTTTAAACAAAATTACATGTCTAAACCATTGTTTAAATTTGGCTATAAATGTTTCTATTTTCCTTAGTCCTACGAACATAAAATCTTACCCAGTTTTTAAAGAAAATAAGACGACAGTTTATTCTGAGAAAAATCTGAGGCAGCTGTGTCACAAGAGCCAGAGTTCGAGTTAGCCTGAATTACATGCTCTGTCATGGAAGAGATTACATAAACTTTTCTAGCCAATGATCAAAATAAATTCATGAATCAATGTGCATACAATACATTTTGGTGGCTTACCTTGTGGGCACAATAAAGTAGGACAATCGCTTCCATAGAATTCAGAGACTACTGCAATCATAGCTTTAGAAGTACTGTGGAAGTTAGATAGGTTTAGATGAACAGTCTATTCTAACAGTTTTCTTTAGTGGTCTGAAGATAATGGCTATTTTTCTAAAGGACCTGAGATAGCCAAAGATGACTTTGGCTCTTTATCTTCATCATTCCATCCCCTACAGTCAGGATGCTTCTGTCAGACTATAATTCAGGCTCTTCAGTTCAGGCAGGGCTTCTTAGATTTTCACTGCAGCACCTATCTCATATCTTTTCTGCTTCCTGCACTTATATAACAAAGGCTAAATTCATGCACTTACACATCCTTAAAAGACACTATTCAATGAATATAGACTCAAGTGTGATTAGATCTGGATATCTTAGACTTAGCATGATGGTGTGCACCTGCAATATCAGCTGTTTGGGATGCTTAAAACTGGAGGATCACTATGAACCCGATCTACGCAGTGAGACGCTGTAGACCTCGTACTAAAATACAAAATAATCTGGATATCATATATGTAAACCAAGAATACTCAGTCACATATGAACAAATTTTTAGAGAAAAATCTCATTTTTTACAATATATTTGCAAAATCCTTCTTTATTTTATTTTGCTCTCTGAAGAACACTTCCCCAAATCAGCAATGTATATGTGTGTGTTATATCACAAGAAGTACTTGAAGAATGCCTGAAATTACAAATTTTACTGCCATCTACAAAGTAACTTCACTCTCCTGGGTTCAGTATGTCCTATGTTGCTAAAATCTTGAGCAACAGAAAGTCAACCAGCAACATCTGAAAATCCATTTACGGCCATAGTTTCAAACAGTCTTCAATCATGAGATCCATATGTATAGCAAACTTTCATGAGAGCACAGATTTACAGGAACTCTATACTGTAAAGTAATAGTAGCAGAGTAGGAAGTCTACATAATAAAGCAAATGAGAATAATTTATTCATAAGTATGAGCTACTATGGTCTGGGAGCATGGACTAAGTGACATGTTTCACAAAGCACAAATGGGAGAAGTTATAGAGTCAGCATTTTCTAGCCAGTCGAGTCAAGTTGTCACTGGTATCTTTAATACATTGCAGCTTCTTCGGAGAACTTTAGTTCATAACCAATGACAAAAGGCTACCATATGAAATCAGCCAAATGCGTACACTAAGTCTGCAAAGAGTGAAAAGAAGTAATGGGTGTGACTAACCACATAGTTAATCTGTGAAAGCAAAGCAGAGCGAATGAGAACATTAAATTGACAAAAATGGAAAAAATTAGAAAAGAAAATGCAAAAATCTTGAAAACATTTTATTGGACAAATAAAAGTTTCTAAGCTTTTTCAGTTTTTGTTTTTAATCATTTTATTGTTAGTCTTTAAAACATATATAATTTAGTTATTTTAATTACATTTAGGGATCAGGGAAATCATCATCAGTCAGTTTTGTATCAGCTTAAAAGAATCATCTGTACCTTACCTCATGTACTATACTCTCCAAGAGACGGGTAAACAGAATTCTGTTTTCTTTTCTTATGTATTTGTCTATGTTAGACATGATTTATAAGTGAAATAATGCGTTTTTTATGATTGTCCTCTTTTAGCATTTTTAATTTCATCTCCTTCAGCATGGTATGTATAACTATGTTATTTATTGTGGAGGGAAATATTCCATTATATATGTATATATTATATATTACTGATATTATGCTATATGTTATAAGGTATACATTTTATAAATACTGTTTCTCTACTGTGAAGTTGAAGGAGATACAGAATGTTTTCACAATTGGGTCATTATCTGTATTTTTGCTTATACCCATCCAGGTACTAATTTTTTGTCTGAATATGTTTTCATTTGTTTCGAGTATGTTCCTAGGAGGAAAAATCTTTAAATATTTGAGGGATTACTAAACTGTTTCTTTTCCATTCCCACCAGTAATACATGAATACTCTGACTTTTTCAAGTATTAGTTCGTTACGATGTTTCTATTTTTGCTATTTTTAACTCTAGCTATCCTTGTTGGAATGTGCTACTATATTTGTGGTCTTCATTTGCAGGTTTTGATAGATAATGATGTTAAAGGTCTTTTACATGCTTATTGACCATTACATAACTCTTTCTGAGAAATGTTCATTCCAATCCATCGCTGCTTTATTTGGACTCTGATCATTCATATTAGAGTATAGTGACATTCTTATCCTGTTACAAAATTTTGTGTTGATTTCTATGTATTCATTCAGCAAGGAAAGAACAGATCTTGAGAATAAGACCAGACTTTCACTTGAAGGCCCATGGAAAATTATACTATATTAAAAGAAGTGAGTTGAACTTTCTAGCACCTTACGTGCTTCACTAGTTTAGATACTGAGTGTGGGTCAGGAAAGTGCAAAGTTACGCTTTAAGAAAAGTCATTCCTAATCTAGAGGGTCAGTGTTTTAACCTCACAACCTACTCAATCTATCTCTATTTTTCCGGAGCTACCAACAAGGATGCCAAATGTGATCCAGGCACTTGTCCAGTAGAAACTGAATGGGAGCCATCAGCTCATTTCACTCAGGTCAGCAAACAGCAATCAAAGGGTAATGCCTTTCTGCCACCGCCATGCCTGCACAGGTACAAGGGAGCCCCAGAGGTGAGAGGTTCTGCATCCAATTACCTATCCCGAGAGCTATCTGGGCCCCTTCTAAAAAGTAATTTTCTCCGTGCAAAATTGAAAGTTTTACCTGATTTGTTGTTTTCTTAGTACTGCTTTTAAAAACTCTGAAAAGTTTTGAAAGTGGTAGATCTGATGAACTGGATTCACTGATATTAAGAATTAAGTGAATTAGGACCAGAGATTTAGCTTAGTGGTACAGTACCTGCCTGGCCAGCATGAGGTGAGTTCAGGTCTTGGCACCTCACATCTCCTAAAGAATTAAGTGAATAGTGAAAAGGAAACTAGTAAGGGAGAAATGTAAAGTTATGCTGTGAGAAGAAATGCAGCAAAATTCAGTGTATGATAAAGATTTTATCTGGAATACTCACATGACCATTGTCAAATGCAAAGCAAAATTTAACACTAGTTATTAAGTTTTACTTTCATGAAATAACCACTGACTAGATGATATTAGGGATCTAGTAATTATATTCACTTACAATAATTAGTTTTCAGGCTGCACCATTAGAAGACTAAAATTGCATGAATCATAGCCAATTTTAAGCATTTGATATTTGTATAGTATGTGTGTAAAAATTGTTTGCCTCAAACTCTTCTGTGAACAAGATCCACATGATCTGTTACAGATTTCAAAATAGTTTCACTTTGAGTATAATTTAAAAGCAGTCAAGAATACAACATCAAAATCATCAATAAATACACTTTGAGATGATTCTGTTTCAAACACCCTCAATAGCATAGGTGAAATCAGAAGTCCTACTAACTTCTTGTTCAATGATTTTATTATACGTTCTCAAAATGATGCGAACACCTGGATGCACCACTATAAACTTATTAATGACATTTATATCACAGTATATAAACATTGTTTTGTGCTTTTCAGTCTATGCAGAAATCACCAGAAATAATGTTCAAAGAGGTTCCCCTCTGCGAGCCTCTGGAGGGAGACACAGCCTACAAAGTGGCGGCAGCATTTCCTCACGCTGGTGTGCAGCGTAATCACACAGAGCTGCTCCCAGAAAGGCATGCACGAATGCAAGCCTGACAGTGGATGGAAATGGATTCCAATGTCCGAAATTGACCTGTCCTACTTAGAAGTAGACTTAGAAATGCCTTTCATGCACATGGCTGTCATCTTAATCATAAAATTACATTTAATTAAACAGAAATTACACTTTTGAGTTAATAGCAGTAAGTTAACATGTCCATGTTAATATTTTACAAAAGAAGACAATTCTCAGAATTGAAGAGCACCTTATAATATTCTATATTAATTTTAGATATTTTCAGAAATATAATCATATTAACTTCATAACCACTGAATTTGCCTTAACTGTGTATGCAATCTATTTGAAGTTAATGATGTATCAGAAGTCATTTATAGCAGATTTTAATGTATTTTGAGGGTATTTTAAAGACTTTACATAGAAAAGGAACTTAATGTCAGGACAAAATTAAGAAATATTCCAAGCCACATTGCTTTAACAAACAGGTGTAGTTTAAATTACACGATAGGGGCTGGCCAAATAGCTCAGCAGATTAAAGCACCTGCGTAGGCAGATATAGCCACCAGGATTTGATCCCCTGGCATGCAGTGCTGGCCTCACCTCCAGGGCGCAATGAGGCTGCAGTTGAGACTGGGCGTGGCTGAGTGGTCCTATCATCCCAGCTCTTCCGGAGGCTGAAAGCAGGTGAATCACTATGAGTTCAATCTAGGTAGTGAGACCCAGTAAACCCTGTAGATCATCACTAAAATACAATAAATAAATAAATAAATTACACAATAATTTTATACCTAAAAAGTATCTTCTAAAATGCTGCAGCTTTTGCTAATGATCTAAAACACATTTTAATATAGATAGATAGATAGATAGATAGATAGATAGATAGATAAAAAGATAGATAGATAGATAGATAGATAGATAGATAGATAGATAGATAGATAGATAGATGATAGATAGATAGATAGATAGATAGATAGATAGATAGATAGATAGACTTTGTTTTTTGGTACAGGGTCTTGCTACACAACTTGAACTTATAGTGATCCTCCTGTCCCTGCCTCCCCAGGGCTGGGATTACAGGCATGTGCCACCATGCCCAATTTCAGTGGCCTCCACTGTTATGACATGCAGTACCAAGGATCACATCTAGGTCCTTGTGCTTGCCAGGCATGTGCTTAAGCCATCGAGCTATCTACCCATCCCTAAAACACATTTTATAGATAATTAGTTTTAGACTGGGAGAATAATTGAATAAAGTATAAAAATTCACACATACCCATAGCCCTTCTTTTATTAATTTTGCCAACTTATATAATCACAATCTATTTACCAAAGCAATGAAAATGTCATAAGTTAAAACTGTAAACAGGGCCAGAGAGATAGCTCTACAGTCTAATCACCTGCCTGGCATGAGCAAAGATCTGAGTTTTATCTCCAGTACCAGATGCTATGCTGGCCCTACGCTGAACCAGTCACAAAAACTGGTCACGGTGGGGCATGCCTGTGATCAGACAGTAGGATCACTATAAGTCTGAGTGCATAGTGAGAACATGTACAAAAAAAAAATGAAAGAAAGCAAAGAAAAAGCAACAACTATAAACATGCATGGAGTATTTGCACTTGGTACGCTGAGGCAGGTGAGTTACTGTTAGTTTGAGGGCATCCGGAGCTATAAAGTGAATTCAAAGCTAGCCAGAATTACACAGTGAGACCATGTTTCAAAAATTAATAATAATTGCAAAAGCAACAAAAAAACTGTAAACTAAACCACAGATTTTATTTGAATTTCTTTTTTCTTTTTCTTTTGTTTTTTGCAGAACTGGGGATTGAACTCAGGCCCTTGTGCTTGCCAGGGAAGTGCTTATTCCACAGAGCTATCTCCCCAGCCCTTTATTTGAATTTCATTAACTTTTATCTTAGCACCTCCCAAAGAAACAATTAAGAATCTCACATTGTGTTCATTCTTGTCTAGATATCTAATCCAAAGTCCAGTATTGTATTTCATTCTTCTCTTTAAAGGATGTGTGTGTGTGTGTGTGTGTGTGTGTGTGTGTGTGTGTGTGTGTGTGTGCAGGGTCTCACTATGCAGCTCACACTCTTGTGATCCTCCTGATTTCTACCTGCAAAATGCTGGGATTACAGGCACACACCAACACACCCGGACTCCACTGCCAGCTCAGCACACCCGTGGGCAGGGCCAGCGAGGCACGCGGTGCAGGGGGTGGAACCCCAATTCTTCTCTTTGTACTCCAGTTTGTGTTCTGTGTTCATTTTGCTTTTGCTTTGAAATTAGAAATTCATTTATTTTCTGAGAAAATAATTCATTAACTTTTACTGATTATCTCTCGTCACTATAAATTTGTTATTGTGCCAAATATTAAGTTAAAAATAAAATCATCAGTAATAATTTTTAAAAACCTATAAATATTTAGGTTTAATAATGTGCAAGCCTCTTATTATGATGACTTTTTTCATTACCCCATTTTTACAATATCTGTTAGAAATAAGAAATGCTAAATTCCATTTTGTATGTAATGAGACTGAGGCTCAGAAATGTCACTTGCTGAAAATCACTTGGATGATTAGGAGCACATCAGAATTTTAAAACATTTTTTTTACACAATATGATCACCATTTGTATAATCTAGAAAACATTCTAGTGTGAATTTTTTGCAAAGACGTATATGATTAGATTTTGTAGGATGAGAGATTTGAATCCTCAATGGTTATACCTGCTTTAGGCAGCAGATTCATAGAATAAGTATAAGGAACGTGTTATCACCCAGTAGAACTATCGTTCGTCAAGGTCCAGCAGGTCAATGGAAATTTAACTATGCTAAATATTTATATGCTTCATGCAGATTGCCAAAGTCGGATATCACATATACATAAATTATCCACATTAGCATTTTGCACATAAATTTGTAAGAGTAAGGTAGTGCCCATCCAAGTGCTACCACTAAATTTCACCCTTCAGATTGACTCCCAGTTTTGAAAAGGTTATTTGTATGCCTCATCTACAGGGTTTCTTGTCACCAAGTTACTGTGGTGAAACTCTCCCTCTTACTTACCCAGTCTTCACATGAGGCATCTATAGCAGCCCTCCACTGTCAAATGGAAGTTATGTGCCTGTGGCTGCTACTTTAAAGGTGCAGAGGATTTTAAAATTGGACTGTAGGAGCAGCTTGAAAAAGCCTGGATATGTGAGCTAGAGAAAGATTAGAAAGATAGGAGCAGTGCTTAGAAGCTATTGCACATAAGAATGTAGACAATAAATGCCAGTTCATGAGATTTCTATGGGTATGAAGTACTCCACCTGCAGTTAGACTAGAGTCCACAAGTCATATATACCTATACTCTGAGACTATGTGAGCAATTGAAATTAAGGATGGCAGACAAATTAATGTGGCTGAGAAAATTTCAGCATAGGCTACGATGTGGGTACGATCTATAGTAACAATGAGTAAAAAAAAAGCAAAGTTAAATGGTGTGGACCTTAATCAAAAGACAGAGTGACCATAAAGCTGAAGTGGAAGAGATTGTAGCCAGTGAGTGTTAGCATTAAGAAGAAGCCAGTGTGTTCGATGAGGCTAATGGAAATATGGTTTGAAAGTATCCTTGAAATCAGCAAACTCCCAGCTATCAAAAGTTAATGCAAAAATGTAAACCTTTCATTTATTTTATTGTTATTGCTGTTACTGTTATTATTGTCATCATCATTATTATTTTAATATATTTAGTTGTAACAGGGTCTCACTACACAGCTTGCACTCATAGCTATCCTCCTGTTTTCAGCCTCCACCAAGCTGCAATTGCAGCTGTGCACCACCTCACCCATGGCTCTAACTGGCTCAGCCTGCCCTGGGGTGATCCCTGTGCTTGTCTAGGCTTGCTAAGCAAGTGCTTTACTACACTGAGCTACCTCACTGGCCCAACTTTTCACTTCTCGAGAGAGCTTTGGGGACACGTGCTCATTCAGAGACTCCAGGGAAATATTACCTCTATATCAGCATCCAGACCCTCCCAGACCACTAGATCCCTGGCCAAAGGAAACTTCATTGCTGCTCACATGGGTGGCTAACTTGGGCATCATCTCTGTTTTTCAGAAATTCAGTATTGAAGAGTTATGATGGAGTCCTCTATGTATGTTTCAGGAAGGCCTAGAAGGTAGGGGGAAATGTGTGAAAGGGTTACAGTCCGTGATAGGAGTTTAAGGGAGTATACAAGTTCTGAGCATGAAGCCAAATGTGTAACAAAGGCACCACTGTTTTGGAAATGTCAGGAATCTAAAAGTTCAGCTGTAAAAAGCCACAAGTAGTGGGTGAAGCTACCTCACAGGAGAAATGATCAGGGCTACAATAAAAAAGATCAGAGGAACAGGGATCACAACTATTCCCCACATCCTCTGGATGCTGGACTTCCATTAGTGGATTTTGTTTTTCCTACTGGAATTCAATCTTTTTTAATCTTATTTATTTATTTGGCACAGGGTTTCGCTACACAGCTTGGACTCTTAGTGATCCTCTTTTCTCAGCCTCACCAGTGCTGGGATTATAGGCATATACTGCCACACCTACTTTCAGCGGCTGACTTGGCATGCGCTGGGGAGGCATGGGTACCGGGGACAGAACCTGGGAAGTAGGAGTGGGATGTTTTCATTTATATCTAAAATGTCCCTGCCCAAATCTTGCCTTTGGTGGTGACGCTGGCTGCAATGGGTTGATCTTTGGAGGTATGACTGTGAATAGTGTTTTCTTGTACCAGAATCCTCGCTTTTTTTTTTTTTTTTTTCTGAGCTCCCTGGCCACTACGGAATAAATATCTTTCCTCTTCTGAGGTGTTAGGTGGTATTGTTTCTGCCTTGAACATAGATAATCATAGATGAATCTTCTGCAACTGAGCAAAACTGAACTTTTCTTCCTGTAATTTATATACATTAGATATTACTGCCCAGTAACAGGAAAGGTATTGAGACACAGGAAGATTATCAGTTCAAGTACAATTAGGTGCTGTAGTGTAAACCTGTCTCAAAGTCAAACATAAATGAAAGGATATAGCTCAGTATAAATCCTCAGATGAATCGTGAGTCTCAATATCTAACACACATACTAGTATCTGAAACATGCAATAACTAGCATACATATAATAACTAACATACATATAATATCTAACACATATAACATATGATAATTAACATGCATATGATATACATATACCAATGTCTAACACATATAATAACTAACATACCTACAATATTTAACACAGTATAAATGAAGTATGTATTCAATCAATTCAATAGAATATACAAAATAAGTTCTGTAGTACTAACTTGATCAACTATTACAGTAAATGTGCTTTTAAATAAACATATTAATTAAAATACAAATATTTTAATACATGAAAAGAAAAATCAAGTGTGTGCTGTCTACTACTAGTGTTTCATTTTGAATACGATGACAGAAGCTGGTGTTAATGTGTGGGCAAACAGGAAAACAGAAAGTGCAAATAGCAGATAACATAAGTGCCATCACCACTCTACCACTATCAAATAAAAATAATATTAGCAGAAATATATTGGGTAGTTCTGCCTTAATAGAGGAAGCATTAATTACTTTGGAGGACATAAAAGTTATTCTAAAGCATAAAATAAAATCTTCAATGTAATTATATAAATTTGAAATGTAAAGTGGGAAAATATAGACTTTAACGCTATAGCCAGGCAAAGAACAATGCAATTTTGAATTGCAGAATAAAAAGACAACAAAAATTTGTAAAGGTAGAGTACTGAACAACTTTTAAGAATCCCTTTGACCTACTTAGTATTTATAGAATTCTTCTCCTTGTAAGTGCAAAGTGCTCATTTTTTTTCAAGTCTTGCAAGATCAGTGACCATGTAAGATAAAAATAGTAAAATCAGTTATGTTCATACCAGTAATTCTCTTTTGCTAGCCAACATATTATTATGCAATAGGCTATGAGAAAGTGGCTATATTTGCAATGATAAGAATTATATATGGACTTGGTAATGTGGATTTCCATGCACCAAGCTTAAGTCCCATATGGTCACTGTAAGTGTATATTTTGCCAGCAGCGTATGATTATACACACAGAGAACTTTACAACACATATTTAGCAAAGTGAAAATATGAGGGTTATTTTAGGGTTCTGTCAATTGCATACAGAATGCAGAAAAATGTATTATGCTGTTTAAAGCACAAATTTTTGTGCTGGATCTCATGAGTTCATAATCAACATATGATACATAGTAACCGTTAACTTTTAAGGAAACTTCTTAAAGTTTACATCCTTTTGTGTCTTTATAATATTCAACTTATGCCTATGTAATACCTTGTGATTTGATGTAGGAAATATAACTAGAAAAAAAACACTTATAATCGTATGCATAGATAAGGACTCCTTGAAGAGAATTCCAACATCACAAAACAAAAATGTTATAAATCAGCAAATAGAATTAAATTAAAAAGCTTCAGAGTAGAAAAAGAATCAACAGAGTGAAAAAAAAAAAACCTTACAGAATTTAAAAGAGTATTCAGATGAAGGCCTGATATTTGGAATACAGCAAGAACTTAAAAAAAAAAAAAAAAAATCAGGTCCTCAAAAAACAACTCAGGGCTGGTCTGATAGCTCAGTGGACTAAAGTGCCTGCTTGGGCAGAGTGCAGTGGACAGAGTTTGATCCCATGCAAGCTGTGCCAGCCCCACTCCTGGGGCATGCTGGGAGGGCAACTGAGACAAGGCTTGTGGTGGCCCACACCTTGGATTACAAGTAATCCCAGCACTTGGGAGACGGTAAACAGGAGATTTACTACAAGTCCATTCTATGTAATGAGACCCTGTAGACCTTGCCCTAAATGCAGAAAAACAAAACAAAACAACAACAAAAACCCCAGCTCAATCAACAAATGGAGAAATAAACTGAACAATCATGAAAAGTAGAAGTGAAAATATCCATAAGTATTAAAACATATTCAATATAGGCAGTAGGAAAAGCACAAATCAATTTTAAATTCCATCTTATCCATGTCTTAATGGCTTTATTAATGCACACATGTGCAAGAAAACGCACACACACACACACACACACACACACACACACTGAAGTCATGTAGGTAAGAATGCAGGGTTCTTCTATTTGTTCATGAGAGTGAAAACTAGTAAAGCTAGTTAGAGATGAAATCAGTACAGAGATTCTTCAAAAACCGAAAATTTTCTTTGACCTAGCTATATTTCTCAACGGTTATAATAAAATAAAGACATATCACTCTGTCTGCAATAGATATATTGTCTTTTAAATATATTTATGGTAGCACAACTATCAATACCTAAGCTGTAGAAATAGAGAATGTACAAAAAATTTGATAAATGTTATCTAAAGAATCATAAACCATTATAATGAAGATTGAAAAAAATGACATTTTCAGAACAAATGAAAGGAATCTGACCTCTTAATAGTAAATGAAACAAGTCAGGCACAGAAATATGTCTCTGTCTCTGTCTCTGTCTCTCTGTCTCTATGTCTCTGTCTTTTTTTTTAATACCAGAGATCAAGGATTGAGCTCAGGACCTTGTGCTTGCTTGCCATGCACACACTTAAGCTGTTGAGCTATCACCCTGGCTCAGGGTTCTCTTTTATGATAAACTAATGTATAAATAAATAAATGAGTAAAATGAAGGTGAGATAATAAGAAACAAGAAGAAAATGTTTTGGAAATGGGGAAATTGGCAGTGGTACAAACAGGAGGAGGACAAAGAGTTTAAAATGATCAAAATATGTTCAATGAACATACTAGTACTCCAAATCGATCATAACTATTACATACTTTGAACATGAATTAAAATATAATGCTATGAAAGTTCACACCTACTGGATATGCATATTCATTAAAATATAAGAATATTTTATCTGTCATATTGTATGATATTATTAATTTTATAGTTTTTGTACTTTATTGAATCTCTATATACTAGTTTCTCAGATTTTATGTGAGCTCCCTTAATCCACTTGATGTTTATATACTTCTGTTTCCCTGCTGCTTACATGAGGGCTGGACCTAAATATTTGACTAGGAATAACAGAATAGAAAGTGCTGAATACTCCCAGACCTAGCGCAGCACAACCTGTGAGTGATGGCTCCAGGCCCGACGCACTGGGGGGACGTTCCCTAGCCTTCTCTGGTTCTGGCCCATGGCCCGGGACCCATCACAGCGGGACTGACCCAGCACAGCCTACCCGGTGAATAAAAACATCCATTATCCTTTTGGTAGCCCAGCAGACCCACCAATGCCCAGGCCCGCCCACCTAGAGAGCAACCTGCCTGAGACGCTAGAGCAGATTCCGGCAACATTCCGGATCCTTACACCAAAGTCAGCCAAGATAATGGGAATTTTCACTACTCACTCTGCACCCCGGATCAGTTCATGCTTGCCTCACCAGGGAACCAACAGAGAGAAACCACAGGAGCTGCAGCAAAAAGGAACAGAACAAAACAGCTAAATCCAGGCTAGGCATAACTGGATAATCACAAACTTAATAGACTGGCACCCAAATCTCATTATACGCTAAGTTTATAGCTGCATCAAAGCTCTACATCAAAGGTCACAGGTCAGTGCTATAAAAAATGACAAAGACAAGGAGAAAAATGCAATCTCAGGCCGCTAAGATCTCTTAAAAACAACAAGAACGCAGAAAAAAAAATAATCTATCACCTGCAAGATGACACCAGGATGAACACTGTAAGATTAATTGGTAACAATGAGAATGAAGGAGTCAATACAAATGATATAAAAGAATTTGGGGAGAAGTAATCACAGAAAACTTCTCAAATATGAGGAAACAATCCAACATTCATGTAACCGAAGCATACAGAACACCAAATAACTTTAAGCCAAGTAAAAACACACTGAGACATATAACAGTCAAGATCCCAGATATCCAACACAAAAATAATATACTGAAAGCTGCTAGAGAGAAGAAGGAGCTCACATTCAAAGGAAAACCAATCAGAATAACAGCTGACTTCTCTACACAAACCATGAAGGCAAGGAGAGCATGGAGCAGAGTTCTTCAAGTCTTGTACAAAAACAAATTCTAGCCCAGACTATTATACCCTGCAAAACTCACATTCACATTTGATGGAAAAGTGAAATACTTCCATGACAAAGAACAACTAAAGAATTTCATGATGACAAAGCCATCTCTTCACAGGCTGTTGAAAGATGTTCTAGAGAGAGACCACAATGACCAAAACTCCATGAAAGAGAATGGAAGAAACCCACTAAACAGCACAGACAATGAAATACATTATGCAAAGGAGTAAACAACAGCAGGTAAATATCATGACAAACAAGTGTCAAAACATTTCAGTTATAACCATCAATGTAAATGGACTCAATTCACCAATTAAGAGAAATAGACTGGCACAGTGGATTAGGAAACAAAATCCATAATTATGCTGTGTACAAGAAACACACTTAACTCAAAAGGACATTCATAGGGTTAAAATCAAAGGATGGAAAACAATACTGCATGCCCAAGCACCTCAGAAAAAATTAGGAATAGCAATTCTGTTCTCAGACTGTCACAACTTCAAACCAAGAAGGATCAAATGAGACAAAGAAGGCCACTATATATTGGTTAGGGGAAAAATTCAAGAGCAAGAGGTAATACTCATAAATATCTATGCACCAAACACAGGAGCACCCAACTATGTAAGATAAATCTCAATGGACATGAAAAACCTAGTATCTAAGAACACAATCATAACAGGATGCCTTAACACCCCCTTATCTCAAAAAGATAGATCAACCAGACAAAATATTAGCAAAGAAGTAGCAGAACTGAACCAGAGCTTGGAACAAATGGACCTGGTGGACACATTCAGTGTTCCACCCAACCACAGCTGAGTACATATTTTTTTCAGCTGCACATAAGTCATTTTACAAAATAGACTACATACTAGTCCAGAGATATGTATAAGTATATGCAAGAAAACAGCAATTTTCCCATGTTTATTATCAGACCACAGAGCAATGAACCTGGAACTAAATGACAAAAGAAACCAGAAAAACCCTCTAAATTCATGGAAATTAATCAACACCCTACTCAGCAATCAATGTGTCACAGAAAAAATTAAACAAGAAATTCAACAATATCTACAATTCAATGAAAAAACAAGCACAAATTACTAGAATTTATGTGATGCGATGAAATCAGTTCTTATAGGGAAAATCATAGCTATGAACTCACACATTAGGAAAACAGAATGGGAACAAATAAACACACTAATGCTGCACCTCAGACATGTAGAAAAAGAAGAGCAAATGAAACCTAGAGCACAAAGACGGGAAGAAATCATAAAGATTAGAACAGAAATTAATTCAATTAAGATGAAGAAAACCGTTCAAAGAATCCACAAATCAAAAAGTTCATTCCTTGAAAGACTAAATAAAGTTAATAAGACTCTAGCCAACCTCATCAAAAAGAGGAAAGAAAAAATCCAAGTATATGCAATAAGGAATGAAAAGGGTGAAATCACCACAGACCCAGTAGAAATTCAGATTATCAATAGTTACTTCAAGAATCTTATGCTCACAGAATAGAAGACACAGAAGAAATGAACAGATTCCTCGAAAAGTACAAATTACCAAAACTGAACCAACAAGATATATCTCAATAAGCCAATAACATCCAACAAAATATGAAATGTAATAAAAAGCCTACTGACAAAGAAAATTCCAGGTCCTGATGGATTCCCAGCTGAATTCTACAAGAAATTTATAGAAGATATAATCCCTACACTCCACAAACTCTTCAATGAAATTGAAAAG
>PVKA01025139.1:0-33321 GCA_004027165.1 Ctenomys sociabilis
TTTTTTTTTTTTTTTTTTTTTTTTTTTTTTTTTTTTTTTTTTTTTTTTTTTTGGTCTTTTTGAGACAGGGTCTCACTATGCAGTTCAGGCTGGCCTCGAGCTCACTTTGTAGCTCAGGCTGGTCTCGAACTCACAACAATCCTCCTGTCTCAGCCTCCCGAGTGCTGGGATTACAGGCATGCGCCACCACGCCCGGCTTATTGTTTAAGTTTTGATATTTAAATCTTTGATCCATTTTTACTTAATATAGTGCAGGTTGATAGGCATGGGTCTAATTTTAGCCTTTGGCATGTAGAAAGGCAGTTTTGACCATTTATTAAAGGGGCTATCTTTCTTCCAGTGAACATATTTGGCCCCTTTGTCAAAGATAAGGTGGTTCAGTATGTTTGTAGTTGTGTATGCATCTTCTAATCTGCTTCATTGATCCTCAGATCTGTTTTTCTTACCAATACCATGCTGATTTTATCACAGTAGTTTTTTAGTATAATTTCAAGTTAGGGATTATGATACCTCCTGCCTTTCCTTTGTTGCCCAGGATTGCTTTTGGTATACTAGGTCTCTTCTGGTTCCAGATGAATTTTAGGAATGCTTTCTCTAGATCTGTAATACTAACGGCATTTGAATTGGGATTGCACTGAATCTGTATAACAATTTTGGGAGTATTGAGTATGATCATTTTCACAATGCTGGTTCTTCCTATCCATGAACAAGGAATATCTTTCCATTTTCTGAAATCCTCTTTGGTCACTTTTCTCAGAATACTTTAATTTTTATTGTATAAATTTTTTACTTCCTTTCTGAGATTGACTACTATATATTTCATTTTGGGGATGTCACTGTGAAAGGAATGGTTTCTCTAATTTCTCTCTTGGTGCATTGATTTTCTCTGTACAGAAATGGTGCTGAATTTTTAGTGTCGAGGCTTGGTTTGTGTTAAGAAATCTACTGTGATTCTGATGGGCTTTCCATAAGTGATCTGTTTGTTCTCTCTCACAACTTTTAATATTCTGTTCTTTTAATAATTATTATTAATTATTATGTTTCTAAGGGGAGATTTATTTTGTTTATGGCTATTTTGAGTTCTATATGTCTCACTAATTTGTATGTTAGATTCTTTTCCCATGCTTGGGAAATTTTCTGCTACTATTTCTGCAAATAATCTTTTTAAGTCCTCTGTGCTAACTCCTGCTATTTGTTGACAGCTATTCACATTATGTTGTTTTTCTTGGCATCATCTTGTTGAATTTTTATTTCCTGGATCCTTATTTTTAAGAGACCTTTCCTTTCATGCTCCCTAGCTGCAATGCTGTCTTCAGTGTCTAAACAGCTATATTCAGTTTCATTCAAGTGGGTGTGCCAGCTTTCAATGGAATTTCTAATTTCCTAGATATTTGTTTGAATCTGTTTCTTACATTCTAATTCTTGCCTATATTATTATTCAATGTCTCAATTATTTTCTATTAATCTATGCCTTCTTTGGATGTGCTGAGCCTCTCTTTCATGATTGTTGACCTTTCTTTTCTGACCTGAGAGTTTACTTTTTTTTATGAAGTAGAGGATTTTTTTGAGAGCAAAGGCTCATGGTTTTGTTTTTGAGAGAGTACTTTTGATCTGATTTCTTCTATAGTCTGATCAAGTTGTTTCTTCACTTCAGTTGTTATCACCTGAGAAATTCCAGATGTGTACCTTCCAGGTTCTTCCAAGTCTTCTTCTCCTGAGCTTGCTGTGGTGAGCAGGAGGTCTGAAATTGCCTTTTATTCATTTTGTTTTGATATTTTAAAGACTCCCCATTTTCACTGGACTCAGCAACAATAGGAAGGGGAAAAGGCATGTTTCAGCAAGGCTTGCACAGTGGTGGGGGTGTCAGGGTAGGCTCACGAAAGCTCCCACACTCAGCATCCAGAGTGGCTTCCACCACAGTGAAAAGCGTGTGAGCTACAGGCCAAGAAGGCTCCAAGGGTGATATGGCTGGACCAAAGCCCCAAGAGGTTCTTGCAATGGTGTAGGGACAGGGTAGGGCTCACCAAGGCTTCCACGACTGAGGTGGGGTGGACAAAGCTCAGCAAAGCTCCCCAGGTGGTGGTGAGGGTGGGGTCACACTCATCAGTTCCCTGTAACTATCCAGTGCCCGCCTGCCTTCTGTAAAGGTGGCATAGGCCTCCACAGATCAGATCCACGGTTCTCATGATCTACAAATAAAAATATATTAACAAAATTATCTGATTGGGACATACACTTCAGTACTTTGAGATCTTCAGATACAATCCCATAAAATTTTAATTGAGTCTCCTTTTGAGAAGTGAAAAATGCCTCTCTATGGGAGCTGACTTTAAGGGATACTAGAACAATCCTCTGAAATTTTTCTTAAGTTATTTTACACAAATAAAAATGAGACATTTGTGTTATCTATATAGTAAAAATAAAAAAAGACTTTGCCCACTTAAAGATATGATGTAAAACTAAAAATCTCTCTTATCACCTTCTTCTCATCTCATAGCTATCGGGTGTGGTCAAGCCTTTGCTGAATGTCCCCTATGTACACATGGCATTTCTCTTTACCAAAGAGCAGGTAAAATCTTTCTTTTACCTACCTATCTTGTTTTTGGCTAGAGCCATAATAACAAGGAAAAGTATACAAATGTATGCACTGTAAGTTTTACATGACATGAGAGTCTTTATACAGACATGAAAACCTAAGGAAATTATTAAGCCTAAGCATTTTTATACTAAGTTTTGTGAAGAATGAGAAGTCATAGGAAGTATGAGGACAGAAAAGAAAGGAGTTAACTGGGAGAACTGACCAAGGCCTGCTCATTGGGCTCTTCTTGGTGGCCATCCACCTTTGGATATAAGGACACTCCTTTACAGTATGGGGCACACTCAAAGATCTTAGGGCTTATTTAGGGATGACCAGACAGCTCTCCAGTGCCTCTTGTTTCTCATAGTCCTTCAGCTTGAAATATTATAAAAATACAAAGTGTTCTGTGTTAAGGAAGCATACTCTAAACCCTATGACCAACTTAGTACCTGGCTCATATTGTATCTCAGACAAAATTAACCTGGCTTTTGTTTTGTTTCCTCTGATTCTCCAAGTACAAGGCTAACATAAAATTGGTAAAAACAAATGGATGAATTAGTCTTCCCTAAGGCTATAGAATAAGAAATCACTTCTAAAAAAGAAAATATATATATATATGAAATCACTAGTTTTGTGAGAAGTAATTTACCCATAAAATAGCAAACTAATAGAACAGAAACCACATTATCAAAATACCTCTACACAACGGTTAAGGGAATAGCAAGCAGATTATGTAGAAATTTTATGAAGTAAATCAGCAAAGGGGAAATAACAGCTTCTTTGGTTATATTTGAAATCAGATCACCCACTGAAACCTACAGGGAATCAGCTACACAGCTCCAGAGCTAGAATAGGAGACCCAGAAAAGAGCAAATTTTAAACCCATAAAGAAAGTGCTGATCAAGAGGTGTGCTGAGGCCATGAGAGGTCAAAAGGTAAAAAAAGAAACTTACAGAAACTAAAACAGCTCAGGCAGGCTCTGTGACAGAGGGGACATCTGTGTTGAATGCTGGAATGCAAGATGTGGAGAAGAAGGCAGGATATGTCAGGTGGATGAGATAGCCCCATCTGCTCCTAGAAAAGAATGTAGAACTCTTCCAGAAAGAGAAAACTGCAAATCTGGAAGAGGAGAATGGTAAGAGGCCTTCAGAAGTTTGGGGTGCAGCCATAGATAATAACGAGGAGCCTTTGGAGGCTTTAAAAGAGGTTGTTATAAAGTAAGATTTAGTAGCTAGACACCTCTGGTAAACAAGGGAAAGATGAATTCAGGAGGGAAAAAAGCTGGGAAGGAAAAAGGAAGGTACAGCAGCATGCAGACCACACTGTAGGTCCTATCTTGTCCCCACGAAGTGGCCCTGATGCATTTGAGGGCAGTCAGACTTCCAGTGAAGTCTGCATTTCAAACTTTTCTTGTAAATAGGTTCTCATTATTTAGCCATTCGGGCTGACCTTGAACTCACAGCGATCCTCCTGTGAGCCTCACAAGTGTTAGAATTATGAGCATGTGCCACCACGCCTAGACACAGGTTATATTTTGACACCTGCCACTCAGAATGCTAATACTGCAGCAGTTAGCCTGTTTTAGTTGCACACATTACTTGGGCATCAAATATCAAAAAACATTCCATGATAATGTCGGCAAATATTCTGCACAGAGGCCTTCAGTTCTCAGTACCTTGAAGTTCTGATATCACCTTTGGTTATTTTAAAGTGATGATTTCTGTAGCAGCTATTTTTGTTATTATCTGATAAAGTGTGTGATTGTTAATTCTTTCTGATGGCAGCAAAGATAGCTAAAGGCCTTTTGTCTCTGATCCTCTACACTGTGGCAATAGAGTCAGGGCTCAATTTTCCAAGTTCTAAGTACCAAGTCACATTAAAGAGCATAAGGAGACCCTGGGGCTGGAATTGTTTTCCCTAAAATAAGTATCAGGACAGTTAGGTCTCTGCTCCCTATGCACTCCTGGAGCTTTGAAATTGTCTTTCTTTTCCTATTTTGCTTCCATTCTTCCTTCTTTCATGACTGAATTGTTTTGCAGTTTCTATTTCCTGCCTAAAGAGAGAACAGTTCCTCCAAAGGCACTCTGAAGCCTTTCATATCTTAAATGACCTCCCCCTGAAAACCAAAGCAGACCCTCCTGGTCTTCTCAGTTCAACACCCATAAGGGGAAATGGCAGGCATGGGGGTGGGGGTCAGAAGCAAGCCTTTGGGCAGGAACAACTATTTGCTTAATTTTCTTGTCTGGAAAGTAAGTGAAGACCTCTTGTCACACCACAAGAACATGCAAGAGAGAATAGAGTGTCTTTCTCTCTGTGCTGAACCACCTCCTGACCGAAAGCCGGCTGCTCTGAGGAGCCGCCAGGCCCACTGCAACTATAGTTTCCTTCCACATCTTAAGCAGGGTCTCAGCCTCCTCGTGTGCACTGGCAGTGCCTGCCATTGTGTTTGGCACAAGACCTAAAGAAAACTAACAGGGAAAGAGGGTCTATTCCATATAACGCAGTAGGCCAGAGCTTTCCCATAGACATCATAGCGGTCAGCTTTCTCACTCCTGGTACAAACTGCCTGACACCGCAACCTAAAAAAGATCCTTATTTTGGCTGACAATTTCAGAAGTTCCACTCAATAATCAGCTGGCTCCTCCCTAGTCCAGATGCATTAGACTGACTCATTTTGCAAGGTTACATTATAAAGAAAATGACCATAAAGCAAATTTGAACTTTCATTTTATTTTCAATATAAAATTAGAAAACAAATCCATAGAAAAAAGTCCCCTGAAGAACAAAGTGGAAACTTGGTGGTACAACATCTGAAACTCTGAAGGTCACATGTGGTTCAGGCACCAGGAGCACGGCACACCTAGGTCTTTTTAAATCATAGAATCTCCAGCCCAGCCCTACTGGGTCAGATGTAATAGAATCAGGTGACTCATACATGCATTACAGTACTGTCCTCGACTTTGAAAACCTTACAGCATTTCCCTAGTCATTCCAATGTTATCTTACTATTGCACCCTCTTCCTTCACTCCAGTATTTCTAAGGGTAGTGTTTTCCTATTTTCACTTTTCCCATTGGTCTGAGTATACTACACGAAATTACACCTATATGGATCTCCCTAAATATAATTGACAGAATAAGCAATTACAATCAAGATTGGGGCTACAATCTAACTATGGCATGTTCTAGCAGATTGGCTTTTATAAAACAAAGCAATAGTTCTAAACCTTTCGTGTCCATGAGATTCACTTGGGGAAATTTTTAAAAATGCTGATGTTCACACCCAACCATATACTGATACAGAGTAGGGCTGAGGGCCTGGCCTGGCCCATCGACTACTATGTCCTGTGCACAGCAGTGCTTGTAGAACCCATCAAGTTTGAAATCCTATTATTTACTTAGAGTGATATTTCATCTCACAGATAAGGTGGCACTTATGCAACTGGAATTTCACTCTTCTTAATTTAATCATGAAGTCAACCATTTTATCTCTCAAGAGAATATGGTACATCCAGACTAGCAAATATAGTCTGCTGGGCATCATGTTTACAAGGAATTCATGACAGTAGCAGGGAGCAGGGGCCACAGGAGATATCCGGGTGGGAACATTCAGGTTGGATTCTGATCAGAGCCGCATTTGTTCCTTGAAATGCTCTGTGCTCTCCAAAGTACTTGTTGCCCAGTAATGCAGGATGACAGCTTCCAGAAGTTTCTCCCTGTGAAAAATAGTAAAAGGATTAAATTGGTGACCCCAATTAATGATCTCTGAGCTTCTAAGTTCTTTACAATGTGACTGTAGCTCTTATATTTGAGGGATGGAGTCTCTCCTTACATTCTGAACTGGGTCTTGATTAATACAAGGCAGTGGAAGTGACAGTGCTCTGTAGTAGTTGCTTTTCCATTGCTAGGACAAAATATCTGACATGCATAACTGAACAGAGAAGAGGCTTGTCTTGGATCTTGGTTTCAGACCACAGTTAAGTAGCCCAAGGCAGAAATAGCATAGTGAAGGGATACAGCAGAGGGAAGCAGCTCAGTCCGTGGATGGTGGGAAGAGGAGAGATCAGGAGGAAAAAGCTAGAGAGAAAGGAAGAGACTAGAGGCAGAATACACCTTTCCAGGTCATATCCCCAGTAATTCACCTTAGCACAAAGCAAAGTATCAGACTCTCCTCATACTTAACCATCATCAGATTAACCATCAATAAATGCTGAGTTAATTTGAATCACATGAATTTAAATAAGAGGAAAACTGCTGTAGGGAAAACAAACAGTAAAAAAAAAAAAAAAAAAAAAAAGGCTTTTTACATTTTTATATTGTTATTTTTGGTTGTGTTCAAGCCCAGGACTTGATAACTGGAGGAAATGAGGTTGGACACAAATCAGACCACGGAGCTCATCAACTTAATGAGAACATAAATTCAGACTTCCCTGACCACACCTGCACTTCCCTGCATGGAAACGCCAGAGAGAAGGAAGGGATAAACAAGTGTCCCTACCTGTCCATGTACCCAATAAAGTCTCAGTGAGAATTTTCCCTGGGGAACCAGCTGGTAGGTACAACAAACCAAATTCATCTTGGACACTGATGTGGATGTTTCAAAAGAGACTCTGAGGCTTGTGGCCCTGCTCTCTGCTGGCAGCCCAGGGCTATTTCCCAGACACCCGAAGCCTGCTTCTGATTCAAATGAAATATTACCCATATGTCTCTGATTCATTTACTGATTAATGAACTTATGACAGCAAGGATGGCTTTAAAAGGACAAAATTTTGTCCAAAGTCTCAGCATCATTATTATTTACACTTAGACATAAAATAGCTCTTATGAAATATCTTGTTAAGTGGCTGAGCAGCATGGCTGGTTAAAATGTTTTGTTTCGAATTCATGATAGCTGTTGCTGTTTCTCTTCTTCCTTCTTCCTCCTCCTCTTCCTCTTCCTCTTCCTTCTTCTTCTTTCTTCTTCTTCCTCCTCCTCTTCCTCCTCCTCTTCCTCTTCTTCCTCTTCCTCCTCCTTATCCTCTTCCTCCTCCTTTCCTCCTCCTCCTTCCTTCAACTTTGATGAGGGCTTAGTGCAAATTAAGTCTTGAAAATTTTTCTGAGATTTGAGTCACGGTAAATAAAGTGGATTATAAATTAATTCAAGGGATTGGGAAAATGGCTCAGTAGAATAAGCACTTCCCTGACAAGCACAAGGGTCTGAGTTCAATCCCTGGTTCTGCCAATAAATCAATAAATCAAAAAAAAAAAAAAAACTGCTGAGTTAAACTGGTTTTGGTGTTCAATCTGGTTTCAGCCAGTCTACTATGCAAAGCACAGAGACCCCCCCATAAACATTATCTTTATGTACTTTTCAAATATATATAGAATTGGCCAGGTGTGGGGCTTTACGCACTAGGGAGGCTAAGGCAGGAGGATTGCTGTGCATTTGAGATCAGCCTGGGCTACAAAGCAAGCTCATGGCCTACCTGAACTGAACATACCAAGATTCTGTCAGGGAAAAAAATACATATATATATATATATATATATATATATATATATATATATATATATATATATGCAAATAATAAGAAAAAAGCTATAAGCTTCTGTAAACTGTAAGTTCAACAACTCAACAGTTACACTCTCTCTTGGAGCAAGATTTTCCACTAAAACACTTTGTAGACTCCTCTATAGTTTAATAAACATTACAAAAAGAGTGCTTCGTTCTTCCATAGACTCCTGTTTCATGTGTTTGTGCTACTTCCCCTCTATTGCATCTGAACAACGGGCCAAGCCATTTGGGGAGCAAGGATTAGTGCGCAGATACTGAACACAGAACTGCTCACATAGACAGGGCAAGCTTTTAAAAATCCAAATGGAATACAGCAGATTCCTTTAACAGTTGAGAAATGATCCCAGTACTTTGTTCCTTTGACAAATAGAAGAAATGTAAGAATATGTGAAATTGAAGCTTTATCTGAGGCACTGTACTCTAAAGGGTGCTGTATTCTAGAGTGTAAGGCCATTATGGTGTAGGATTCATATCAGAAGTGAACAAAGTCTGTTTTGGTGAAGTATCCTAAACTTCTGTCCTGTCTCATGCTCACCCTTCTCTCCCATGAGACAATGAAGGTCAGAATGGGCAGAGATTTTGTGAGAAACTATCAGTAGGCTTAGTCTAGATGTTCCCATGGGGTCCTCACTTCATTCTAAGGAAAGAGGCCATAGCAGGACCACTTAGCAAGGAGAGAATCCTGGTACTCACACAGAAAATCTTGCTTGAGAAGATTTTTCTCAACAGAAAATCTGGTTGAGAAGTGGAACAGAAGATTGGAGTTAGATGCTTGTCAGTGGATTCAAGAAAGACAGCACTTTCCCATACACTATATGTGGTCATGCACATGAGGGCAACAAAGGAGAGGCCTCAGCTTCTCCAAGATGGATGCCAGTGGAGCCACTGGTCCTCAATGGAAGGTTCCAGAGGGACCACCAGAGACTTGGACTGAGAAGATGAAATAAGCAAGCCCCATGGGACCCCATCCTCACTAGGGCAAACTAAGTGAGCCAGCACCAACAATTGCAAAGGGTAGATGGGTGTGAGCAAAAGAAGTCTCTGAAAAACCCACAAAGTGCAAACAGTAAAAGGGCCTGCCTTAAACCCCAGTCAGACACAAAAGAAAGTGCCCTTCTCAACAGCACTGCTCAAGTAAGAACTACCTGGCCTTTTCTCACATCCAGAGCTGCCCTGGAAGTCAGACCCAGGCAGCAAGATGAAGGAGAGGTGAAAGTAAGGGGCTGGGAGAGGGTGGGACACCAGCCCAAGGCAAGGCAGCAGGTGGCCAGGGAGCCTGGCAGGGGGAAGAGTGACTAGAAATAGAAACTCTAGAGTGGCATTTGTTCGGCTGGGCATACATAAAGAGTCCACCAAAGGAAATGTATATGCATTTCAGTGGTCAGTCACACTAAAACATCTGGAAGCAAACAGCCACCACTGTGAGCAGCTGCCATAATTGTAGAGGTCAAAGGTAACTTCTGTTCATCTCATATGTCAATAAATTTAGCATTAAATTATTTTATCAAGTTTTATTTTCCTGTTGAACACTTCTTTTTACTGGGCTGTGCATTTACCACAGATGAAAGAAATTTTATTACATAAAGCCCTCAATGGTCACTGGACTGCCCCAAGTTTTCTACAAAGCAGGGGGAAAGGACTAGAAAGAATTTTCAAAATGTCCTGACTCTACTTTGGAAGCCATGGTCCCCACCATCATGATCTTACAGGCAATTAATGGTGCCAACCCCACAGAGACTAACATCAGCCGCAGCAGAGCACCCACAGAACTACAGGAGCCTGGATGATTGAGCAAAGAATAAGTGGGTCACAGATCCCCCCCCCAGTTCCTCAGAGAACTTCAGAAGTAGTGACAGGTAGGTGACTCCATGTCACTGGGGCTCAGTGTCCACTGGAGGGTAGTAATGGCCAGTGAGTGACATGAACATTAATTTCCTATAGCAGCTCTGACATCTTCAAATCTAGTTAGGCAACCAAAATCTGCTCCATCACAATTATGAAGCCCACGTGTCCACATCAGTTTTGCTGGATGAAAAGCATGTTGTAGGCAGGGATGTGCTGCCCTAAGCAGCTGCGAAGAGGTTCCATTCCTCCCCTCTGGCTCCGAGTGGCTGCAACAAGCTCTGTCACATGCCTGAATCACTCCAACCTGGGCCCTCCTGTCTGCATAGTAGTAAAATCTCTCTGCCACTCTCAAAAAGGTAGGTATGAATGTATTAGGATCTACCTCAGTTATCCAATAACTACTCCCATCTCAAAAGCCTTAATTTAATCATGTGCTTATCATATAAGTTTAGCTAGCCTTTTGGACATATAAGGTAAATTCCTAGGTTTCAGGAATTTGAGTGGCTTTTGAAAAGCCGTTACTCAGCCTGTCACATAAGAGGTTGAGGGAACTGAAAAATGTGTCACAAGTGGAGCTGACATCCAATGAATAATGTGAGGCAAAGAGACGTTAACTAACTTCCTAAGGTTGCACAGCTAATTATGGTACTGAGTGACTCAGGTCCCAGGGAATCTAAGCCTCCTCGTGACCTTCTCAAAAGCTTTGCTTTTCTGACATCTGTGGTGACAAACAGCATTAGAATCTTTTACATACTGTAGTTATTTTCAAGTTTTATTTTCATGCATCCTGTCATGGTAGTCTCCAAAAATAAAATATCCTTTCGGGCGTTTCCAGGAAAACATGAAAGAAAAGAGGTTCCAGGGAATCTACTCATTGAGGTTTTTGTCCATTTTTACCCAGCATTGTTTAGCGATCTCACAGACTGAAAATAAAATAGGGGATTTCTTTTCAAGGAGGGAGTTAGCGATCATGCAGTCTCACTGCAGAAGGGGAACTATGAGGGCCTGGCCAGAGCAGAACTGCACCCAGTCACCTCCTGATGGACTCACAGAGCCCAGAAGGCAGCAGGTACTGGTGCTGCTTCCTGACTCCCTCCATGGATGCAGCCTGGAACCACACAAGTGGGGAGGGTGAGCCTGGTGTTTGTAAAGCACAAGACAGATATCAATATTTGGAGGGGTCCCTAAGCTACTTCCTCACCAAAACTTCCATAGTGTGGAAACTCCCTGTGTGTGTGTGCCTGTGTGTGTGTATGCGTGTGTGTAGAAGTCCCCCCACCCTGTTAACCCACCACCTTGCTGCTTGGGAAGTGGTGACACTGTGGTCCATCATTGGTGACCTGGAGACATCAGAACCCAAGAGAAGAAACACGAGCATCACTAAGCACTGGAGGCAGAGCTGCATAGGGGGCCTGGGAGGGAAGGCAGAGGACCCCACAGGGCTGTGCAGTGGGGTTGTGGCCTGCTGTGCACAATAGGGCCAGGGTAAGAACGTGGATGCCAGGGACAGAATAATGTCCACAGCATGCTGGAAGCATTCTTGCAGCAAAGCTAGAGCAAGAAGCTTGATTTCCTTGACAGTTTCGTACAAGGTAGCTCTAAGGAAAGCCAAAGGCTGTAGATGAGAAGTGTCTTCCCCAGACAACCTGAGATCAGCAGGGCTTGCAGTCTGCACTTATTTTAAAATCACTGGCTGTCAATATGCTATGTGCTAAAAATGTATCTGTCCCCTTCTCCACTTTATAGACCTGAAAATATTGAAGTTGCAAGTTGTTTCCACCTTTGTCACCTGCTTAGTGTCAATCCAAAGATGACACTGTTATAATTAGTCCTTTTCAAATGATCTTGATTTTCTTCTGTCATTATCCAAATTCAGGGATATAAAAATCTGCTGAAGAGGAATCTCTCTCTCTCTCTCTCTCTCTCTCTCTCTCTCTGAAAAAAAACATGTCAGAGAATTATATCATTGAATTGAGCAAATCTTAGGTGCTTCTTTTCCTTAAAATCAAAAATGTAGTCTCCCTCTTTGTGGTACAAAAGAACAGAATTATCTGACCTGGATTTTCCTCTCAGCCTGGATCTCTAAGATCTCCAGGCTCTCTCCCACCAAAAGGAAAGACCTTTGCTTTTATCCACTGTGTACAGCCTCCACCCAAGATTGAAAGGCCATGACCTTTACACTTAGCCAAAAGTGTTTAACAAGAAAATTATTCAGTATCTACGCTGAGCCAGATGTTGCAGCACACCCTGTAATCTTAGTTCTCTGAGAGGCTGAAGCAAGAAGATTGAAATTTTGAGCCCAATTGAGGCATCTTTGGGAGTGAGGCCCTATCTCAAAATTTAAAAAAATGGAGTGCAGATGGAGCTCACACAAAGGCCCTGGGTTCAATTGTCAGCACCATAACAAATAAAATATCTTTGCTGACTCAGATGAGGAACAGTTTTCACCTCAGTGCTGAGCTCTCTGGGGACCCTGACTTCCTTGTGATTTATTCCACAGACTCCTATTTGGTGTATGAGCTTTCAGTGTTTTCAAGTCAGAATGATGTCACCTGTCAGTGGTCTCTGTGGGATTTTAATCCATACACTTCAGAAACAACAGGCCTCTTTGACATTTTAACCCAACTTCTGATCATAAATGGCAAAGCAAATCCAGTCCTGCCTTCAGTACTGAAGTGACTGATGTAGAGTGCTGCTAGGAAGATTCTGAGTATACAAACCGGCTCCATGGGAAAAAGCACCATGGCAGATCAGCAGGGTCTGGCAGCACCAGGGCCATGCACTGCTTTGCCAATACCAGGCATGATGAAGCCGCCTTAGAGACAATATCACTGGACCAAATATGTACTGATTTCACAGGCAGAGCTCCAGATGCTCACCCCAGAGCTGCAGTTGCCCTCCTGCGGTTTCAGACAGCACAGTCTCCTTGCTTCACTCTGGCCTGCAGGAAAACATTCATGGATAACAGTCCCTGCTGGATACTCAAAAATGATGTACTTTGAAAGTATATCTGACTCTTTGAAGGAGAAGCACTTCCTAAATCCAATAGTAGAGGTGTTGTCTGGATTACCTATCTGATGTAACAAGTCTCTTAATTCATTGGGTTTCTTTGACTGGATTTCAATCTCTGTGAGGTATAAATACATTACTATCGTTGGAGGCTTAGATAAGCTAAACAATAAGAACTGTTTGTGCTCTGAACCCATAACTGACACACTTAGTGGGCTCTGTTGATGTCACCTGGTCAGGCTCTGGCACACTGGTAGATATGATCTTCACACGTATAGACCATAGTTGGGTGGCCTCTTGCCTTCATGTATGAGATTAGTGGCACCTGAAGATCTTTGCTATGCCTCCCTAGACCATCATCCCTGAGGTCACCACTACCGTTCTTACTACAGCCTATAGCAAGGACCCTGGCTTACCAAACAAATAATCCCATCACTCAGGCTTTGCCTCAAACCAGAAAACACAGGGAACACTGTAGCTGACATTCTGGAGAGGAAACAGGTATTTGCAATCGTCTGAAACATGCGTGTGTATACATGGGTGTCATGTATAAACATTAGGCATATATATGTTATAAAATGTGTATTTACACACACTTTGGCCATTTGGCCACTTCAGGAGTCAGGAGGCTGGGTGGGAAGATTAGCATTAGATTTGGCATTCCACAGATGAAGCTCCCTGATCAATGGCAGGTTAAATACATTGAACTGATTTCACAGCAATTGTACCAGTCTGCACTTCCTCCAACAGTGAGAAGAGTTCCTTTTTCCACCCAGCCGTCCAGCATTTGTTATTAGCTGACATCTTGATGTTAGCCATTCTTTTTGGGTGATATGGAATCTCAGTGTTATTTAATTTGCATTTCTCAGACAACCAATGATGTTGAACATTTTTCATATATTTATTTGCCATTTGTATTTCTTTATCTGAAAAGTATATATTCATCTCAGGTGCCCATTTTTTGGATTGGGTCTTTGAATTTGGGAAAATCAGTGTGGAGATACCTTAGAAAAACTATTCCCCTCCTGGATATTTTTCCAGAAAAACTGAAAACATTATACCACAGTGATAATATGTGCACCCACATTGATAGCAACTCAATTTCTTATAGCTAAATCTTTTTTTTTCAGAACTGGGTATTGAACTCAGGCCCTTGTGCTTGCCAGGGAAGCACTTATTCTACTGAACCATCTCCCCTGCTTTTCTCATAGCTAAATCTTGGAAACAACCCAAATGCTCATCAACGGAGGAACAGTTAAAAAAAGATGTGGTATTTTTATACAATGGGATATTATTCAGCTATAAAACAGGATCTATTTGAGGCTTTTTTTTGGTGAATGGAGGCAACTAGAAACCACATTCTTAAGTGAAATAAATCAGACCTGCAGGTGCAAACATCTTATTGTCTCCTTTGTCTGAGAATCTAAAAGATAAAATAAAATTTGAAGGGTACAACAGATACTGGGAAAAGGGAATAAACCTGTTTGAAACAGAAATTACTGAGTTGAGGAGGATAGAAAGGTAATGAGGGAAAGAGATTTATCTATGTATGTAAGTGGGATGGTTTGGACAACTGTACTGTGCATTTCTGCTGGTCTGTGGAAATGTGCAATTAATGCTTAATTTGTTTCATCTTCTTTTTTCAATTGTCTCCTTTTTCTCTTCTTAATTTCTTATATTTTTCTTTCTTCTTCCAATTTTGCATGCATGTATCTGGTGATATGAACAACTAGTTGGAAGACAACATTATGCGCTACAACAAATACTATGAAATTCATATTATTTTGTTAAGTGAAATTCTGTACCACTTGTAATTTTTCTGTTTTAATACTATTTTGTATTTGCTTTAAAATTGTTTTTAAATAAATAAATTCATTGACGACTTCAGCCTTTTCCTAGCACATCAGCATGAGTAGCCTCTGAAAAGTGAGACAATGATCATGTGAAATCCTTTCCATAACAGCCCCAAGTTGGCTGATCTGCCATAGACTTTAAAGCCCTGTAGTGGTGACTCTTCTATCACCATTTTCTCTCATTTTGAATAGTTCTCCTGAACTTTTTCAGAAAACAACCAAAATGTTTTCTAATTGCTTAAGTTCTTACATTTGGGGAAAAAAAAAAAAGCAAAAACATAGTTTTGAGTAGCTTCACATTTGATTTTATGTTGCTGTGTAGTGTCCTGTGTGACAAACCAATAAACATAACAACACAAAGATCAAATGAGAAGCTACTCACAACAGAACAGAGGCAGAGGACAAGGGACCCCAAACCTGCAACCTCCCAGAACTGCCAAGGGTTCACCAACCCAGAAGCTCTTGTCTGTGAAATAGTATAGCTCCACAGTGTGACAAGGGGCATTCACCTAACCAAAGGACATCACGGAGATGTGGGCCTTTCTAACAGGCTGCCCCATCTGTCCCTCAAAGGGGCCACTCTCTCTATCCCTATGCTGCAGGACCAGAGTCTGCCCCTGTGAGAATTGCCCACTTGGTTGTCCTACAGCTACATTTTTAAAGGATTTCAACCCTTTTCCTGTCCTCTGAAGAAATCCTGGGATAACTTCACTAAAAAACCTCACACCAGAATTTGTTTAGATTTGACTTGGGGAGCTTATGGCCTAAAAATGAAGACCTGTGTTTGTGATCAATTTCCTTTCAAAAGCTCAAATAAACCTGCTATGAAGTCCTCACAATAACATGGACTTGACTACAACTATTTTCTGAAGAAGGGTTGAAAATAAAGCAGTAGAATTTCTCAAAATTTCTATATTACAGGTCAGTGCAGCCCTCAACCAAACTGCAGGTGTCAGGGCCCTATCAGCCTCCTGCAGTCCCTGCTCGCTTCTCTCTCCAGGTCTTGCAGGGCCCCGCTGTCCACTAAGCCCTCCATAAAGGCTTCCTGCATTCCCTCAAAATCTAAAAAAGGCATAGAGGAATCTGTCATTGTCCTCTCAGAGGGAACATGCTGCTCACTTTCGTAAGTCCCTCGAGTTTTTTATATTTGCCTCTAATAGTGAATGAAAGGAAGCATGTTTTGTCTTTAATGCAATGTTAGGCATCAGGAGCAGTTGAAGTACTGTTTAGAGGGACAAAGAGAAAAGGCAAAAGCTCTTCCCAGCAACCTTTCTGAAACAGAGTTGCAGCAAGTTTGAGGCCAGCCTGGCTACATAGGGAGTTCAAGACTGCCTGAACTAGCAAGACCTTGTCTAAAACAGCAAAAGGAATGGATCTCAGTGTACAGATTCTGACTCTGAACCACAGTAGAATGGATGCCCAGTTTTGAATCTTTTCCAAAAAGAGCAATGTGAAACCAGGCCAGCTACTGGGATTGCTGGCTTGAGTTTTCCTTTACTTTAAATTCTGCCTGTCTGCACTGCGCAAGAATTCTTTGTGAATAAATGCACATGTACATGTGTGTGAAGTACAGTTTATACATGGTGAATATGTATATGTATATGCATAGAGATGCAGAATTACCAATCTATAAATCTTTACACTATTTCTGGGAGTAACATTTATTTGTAGGTGAAGAACTGAAGAAGAAAGGAAAATAAACTGTTTTTTTTTTTCTTTCTTTTTTTTTTTTTTTTTGTATACAGGGTCTCACTATGCAGCCCACATTCATAGTGATCCTCCTGCTTTCTGCCTCCCTAATGCTAGGATTACAGGCGCGCGCCACCACGCCCGGACTCCATCGCCGGCTCAATGCACCGGAAGGCGGGGCCGGCGTGGCAAGCGGAAGCAGGGATCAAACCCTAGCCGCTGCTCTTACCTAAGCAAGCACTTAGTTCGCTGAGTTACACCGCCGGCCCTGAAAAGAAACTAGTAATTTCAAGACTAACGAATAAATCTCTGAGTGCTGATTGTAGTAGTGAATGCTTATAATTCCAGCAGACGGGGAGCTGAAGCAGGAGGATTCCTGTAAGTTTGAGACCAGCCTGTGCTACAAAGTGAAATCAGGACTAGCCTGTACTACATAGCAAGACCCTATCTCAATGAATGAGTGAATGAATGAATGAATGAATGAATGAATGAATGAATGAATGAATGAATGATAAATCTCTAAGTGTTCAGATGTTCAGAGGCAGGTCACCAATTAACAACATTCAAGGCCTGTGCCTTCCTATTTCTGGCTCAGTGTGTCTCTTACAAATGTCCTTTAGTCTTTTTTACCCAGGTCACAATTGAAGTATATTACTATTCTATTTGCATATAATTGTTAGTATTATTAAATTACACAACTTCCAATCTTCTGAATCAGTTTATCCCTCAGCAATCCCTGAAGGGCCACCAAGGAATATATTCAGAATATTTGTTCAGACATCTCCTCCCCCCTATCCCTAAGGCCAGGCCCAGTGTGATAGACTCCTACATCAACTTGTTTGGACTGCAGCCCTCAGTTGAGCCAGCAAGCCCTATCACTACTGTGGCAGTGAAGGTATCTTTTTTAATGTAATTGGGGTCTTTAACTAGTTGATGTTAAATAAAGGAGATTATTCTGAATTATTTGAACAGACATGATAAATCTGCTCAAAGTCCATCACAGACGACTGAGATTTTAAGAATGTCTTTTATGCATAGAAGCATTTAACCCAGGCATGTGAGTTTCAGTCTACCCATAATCTAGTCCCAAGGATGTGCCCTGTGGGTCTTTAGGAGAGTTTAATCAGCATAGTCATCAAGAAGTTCTGCTGACACATATTACATATATCAGTTGCTTATAATGAAAAATGAATACATGGTAGATGGGTAGACATAGATATGAATATAGGTATATAGATACATAAATATACAGATACAAACATGGATAGACAAAATTTCCTCTTGATTCTGCTTCTCTGGTTTAATTCTGCCTAATACAGATCTAGTACCATATTGAGATTCAAATTCATGAGAACATGGTTAAACGTGACTAATAGACCCAGATTTCTTTAAAATCCACACATATAAAACCTGAAAGAATTCACCATTTTCCTGTCCCTCAAGGAATAGAGTATGTTTCCCAACTCATGAATTTAGTTTGGCCATGTGATCTGCTTTTACTACAGGGCACTAGCAAACACATGCAGAGGCTTAAAAAGTCCTCACACTGGGAAACTTACTCTTCCACAGCTCCTTAGAATCCAGTGGCTGCATGTGCACATGCCCTCAGTTTGCTGGGTGACAGCAGAGAAAACGAGCTGCCCCTGTCCTGGGTGACTATCCAACAACCACCAAAATCTTCTGCTGGTGCAAATGTGAATCCAACTGACATCAGCTGAGTCTGCCAGGCCGTAGGAGGACCACTCAGCCAGCTGCAGAATTAGGAGCTCATATACAGTTGACATCAGCCATGAAGTTGTAGGGTATTTGCCAGCAAATGCCCACTGAGGGAACAATTATGTACTCACTCACTGCCTTGGAGATGGAAGATAGGAAATCTGAAGTCCACAGAATCCCTCAGTGCTCAACATTATTCATCCTTCCATGATTTCTTTTTTTTTTTTTTTTTTTTTTTGTTTGGTGGAACCGGGGATTGAACTGAGGCCCTTGCGCTTGCCAGGGAAGCGCTTATTCCACTGAGCCATATCCCTGGCCCCCTTCCATGATTTCTTGATGTTACTTCTGACCTATTTTAGGAAGACTACCCTACATGGGAGCCTAGTACTCTGGTTTGTCTTACTAGAGAAGTGCTGACTGTCTTTTTCAAGGCTTTTGTTTAATGAGCAACCTTGCAAAACAAAGATAGTGGCACCTTTAGAATACAAGGCAAGTGAGCTTTGCCAAGCGTGAAAGATCAAGGTTCTATGAGCTGTGAGGTCTTCTATAATGCAACCCACTGCCCCTATTGAGTCACTCTGATAACAGAATTTGCCAATATTCTGGCTATCTGGTTATCAATGTTATCAATGATAAAGTGTTCACCTCTCACTTAGGAGTCTCCATTCTCACAACAGTGGCCATGAAAGCACTGCAGGTTAATTTGATGATTCACTAGAGGGTAAAATCACAGATCTTTCACAGTTCTTGATATCAATTAACAAAAACCCCTGTCTGTAAAATAATCAGCCAACTCATGCAGGGCAAATTGCTTTGTGTTCCCTTACTACAGGGTCAAGACTTTGCAAATGTACTTCTGGAAAAGTACATTATATCTTTCTCCTCAGAAAGCCCAGGACAGAAGTTTCTGTACATAGCCTTCTTTAAAAAAAAAAATCACAGAGCAAAGACTTGAGGCCAAGTCTGTTCTTCATTTTTTTATTAATTTTAATGAGAAAGGAATCATAATGAGACAATTTCAAAACAGGTTAATAGGACAGTTAAAGTACTTAATACATTGCATATTGTTGTCCTTGTAGTAATTATTCAGAGTATAAGATGCAGACATGATATCTTGTCTAAACATTATTAGTGCAAATCTTTCTTCTCTCTCTTTTTTTCTGGCAGAACTGGGGATTGAACTCAGACCCTTGTGCTTGCCAGGGAAGTGCTTATTCTACTGAGTCATCTCCTTGAACCCTTTCTTCTCATTGAACTAAGGGAAAGTAGCTGTATATCTATCCTAACTATTTTGTATATACAGATACATATTTTTTACTACAAAATGGTCCTTCATTTATATCCCCCTCTTTTGTTTTGTTTTGTCAGAGATGGGTGTTCCATTGCCATTTAAATATTGTAGGTGCTTGAACTCAGCACAATAACCAAATATAGTCCAATAGTGCATAATAGTAGTGGGTTATCAGCAGAACTGGCAGTGTCAGAAGTTGTTGACTTGAGCCTTTTACAGTTCAGCATATTACTATGGCTTTACTTTTTATACCATGTGGTTAAATCATTAACAAAAAGGAAATGAAAACCTAATACAGATACACATATACTTGGAAAGCAGAGTTTAACAACAAAAGTACAGTTTGTCTTTCTACCTTGCCCTTGCATAAAGCAAAAAGGAAAACAACCAGAGTACTCTTATGCATAAATTCTTCCACCCCAGGTTCACAGATTTGGTAATCAAGGAAGCCAAAAAACATTTGAAGCATCTATTAAAATAACTTAGGCAAAAGAGATTACAACTCTTGTTGCACTGACTTCATAATTAGCGTTTTTCCTCAGGCACCCCTGTGTCTGAACACAATTCAAACTACATTCCAAGAGTAACTGAGAATTGACACGAGTGTTCCTAACCCAAACATCTTTATTTTTGAGCAGGAAATCATGCACACAGTTAACTTCTTGGTCAGATGCGCCATGACTCTGAAGCTGAACCCATGGGGAGGAGGAGGCGGGAACTGACACAGAGAAATGCCCGGTCTGCATCAGGAAAAGTTTAGCACATATGGATATCCTCCAGCTGAGCAGCTGCTTTGCATGAACACCTTAGCCCAACTATTGTGCGTCTTCAAGGAGATGTTCTTATCTTTGTTTTTGGGTAAATATTTGGGAGCCAATGTCATTTTTGCACAAGGCTCAGATTACAGGATGTGACCCACACTTGTGGTGCATCACCATGAAGTCCTAACTGCTATCAGTAGATCTAAAGCCACTAGGAAGCATTTTCTAAAATTCTCATTTCCAAAAGTTCCATCCAAAACCAATGAATTTAGAATCTCAGGGTAGAAAGAGTACAGTACAGACTCTATTACAAAAAACAAAACAAAACCCTAAGTGATTACAATGCATCCAGGAATGAAGGCCTTATCAGAGCAAACTATAAAACTACAGTTTTAAGCTGAAGGGGTGGTGCATGGTGCCTGAAATTCCCACATGTGGAAGGCTGCAAAGAAAGATACTGATTTTGAGCCTAATTTGGGCAAGTAAGTAATGTTGGAATAAAAAAAACTTTAGCAAAATATAGCCTCTCCAGGACCTGGAATCAAGACACCTGCAAAGCAATAACTTGGTAAAGAAAGGAGGAGGAGGGAATATAACTGCAGTAGAAACCATTGACCAACCACATCCAGCAGGAAAAGTGGACCAGGAATCCACATTCATACACAAAACTGTGGATGTGGCAACAAAATAGGTCCTAGTGGTGACTCACTATCACTTCTTTATATCTTTTGGGTTGTTTATTTGTTTGTTTGTTTGTTGGCAAAAGCAGGGATTGAACTCAGGCCCTTACTTGTGCTTGCCAGGAAAGCACTTATTCTACTGAGCTATCTCCCCAGACCTGCTTCTTCGTATCTGGTGGAGTCTATCTCTCCCTCTTGAAAGTAATCACTCATTTAAAAACACTGAGGAAGGCTAGGGCGATAGTTCAGCAGATAAGCACTTAACTGGCAACTGCAAGATCCTGAGTTCAATCCTCAGTACCACAAAAAAGTAAAAATAAAGATAAAAACACTAAGAAATGGGAAGGTGAAACCTCAGATCTTTTTTTCTCCATTGGGTTTGGGAGCAAGATTTTTATCCTCCTCCTCCCCTTTATTGTGCTGTAATTTTTCCTTTTCTTGCATGATATTTTCTTTTGTTTTTTTTTTGTTTGTTTGTTTGTTTTACTTAACAAGGTTATTTATCTCTTTTTCTCATTTCTGTTTCCTCTATTTTTCAAATTTTACTTCTCTTATTTTCATCTCCCCTTCCCTCTTCATTAGTGTTTCACTAAATTTTATTATTATTTACATATTTAGAAACTATACAGGGCTGGGGAGATAGCTCAGTAGAATAAGTGCTTGCCTGGCAAGTTCAAGGGCCTCAGTTCAATCCCCAGTTCTGCGGGGGAAAAAAACTACAAAATTTCACTAAAATAAAACTAGTTTTAGGGCCAGCCAGATAGCTCAGTGGATTAAAGTGCCTGCTTAGGCAGATACGGGGACCGAGACTGGATCCCCAGCCTGCTGTGCAAGCCCCACTCCTGGGGTGGGCTGAGACCATGATTGAGACTGAGTGTGGTGCCAGAAGCCTATAATCACTGTGCCTGGGAGGCTGAAAACAGGAGGACCACTATGAGTCTGATCTGTGTAGTGAGACCCTATACATCCTGTACTAAATACCAAAAAAACAAAAAAGGTTTTTATTCTCTTTAAAAAGAATAAAATATTTAGATATTTAGTTTTATGCTATGATAGTATTGTTGAATTCCTTTCTATTATTAAAGATTATATAGCAATTGCAATCTGCAGATACTATATGTCAGTATTTGATTTGTCTTTGTCCCTATATTGTAATTATAGATTTCTATTATTAAGTGTAGTACAGTGGTAGCTTTATTCTTTCTTACATTATGTCAATATTCGCTGTGACTCTAGTTGTTAATTTTGGAGTGGCATAATAATTGCTATTAATTGGATTTTATTTTATTCCAACATCTTGTTTGTCTTTGTGTCATCAAGAATTCTGTGGTTTATATCTGAAAGACAAAGAAAGCACTGGTCCAGTTGCACTGTGCTTTCCTCTCCTTGAATTAATGGAGATGGTTAAAGCTTGAAATAGAGCAAAAGACCTATAGTATCTATGCCAAGACTGCATCCTTGGAAAACAGACACTAACAGAAGAGATCTTCATACCAACAATAAAGTCTTTCCACTATAATTGACCCATAAACTTCAGCACATATGTACAGACACACACAGTGTGTGTGTGTGAGAGAGAGAGAGAGAGAGACAGACAGACAGACAGATGAGAAAACAAGGCAATGAAATGCTTCTGAATCTCCCAGTTTCTCCAAAGCTGACCCCTGAGGCATTGCTAGGAAGGAAAGGAAACCAAAGGCCAAACAGTTAAATAACATGAGAAAGATAAGATAAAACACACAAACCAAATCAATAAGCTATTCAGTGAGCACAAAGATGATTTAACTAAGCAAATAGCATAACTAATAAGAAAAATGATCAGTAATCTGATGGCACTAAGAAAAAAGCTAGGGAATCTGAACAAAATTGTACCAAACATGAATGATTAGTTAGGCAAAACAATTAGTGTCCATGAAAAAATACCACCAGATTTCCAGGAGATAAAAAAATTCTGAAACAGCAGAAATAACCAATGAAAGGACATGTCAGAACTAGAACTCAAAGATAAGGCTGGTGTAGGCAGCTGTATACTCAGAAATACCTTCAAAAAATAAGAAAACATTGAAAATGACACACTCCTGCTACATCAAGAATACTAACATAAAGTTAAGTGGAATTAATGAAAACTCAGAAAACACCAAAAACGACATTTTAAAAACCTATACATAGTGAACAAAAAAAAAATTTTTCCAGTATGTGGAAAGAATTGATTTCACAGATGAAAACATATAGAAACCAGACTAGCCACAATCAGAAAATAACTTCTCTCTGACACTTCATAGTCAGAATCCAATACAATGATAGAAACTTAAAAGCTATTAAAGAAAACAACAAATTGCTTCTAAAGATAAAACCATTTGCTCTACAGCACACTTCACAACACAAACCTGAAATTCTAAGAACGTTTGGAGTGAACCATTTCAAATCCTAAAAGAAAACAACTTCCAACCCAGACCTTAGGTATCCAATAAAACTTTCATTCAAAATTGATAAAGAAATAGGATCTTTCCAAGACAAAGAGCATCTTAAGAAATTTATGGCCCCCACCCCGCTCTCCAAAAATCCCTCCAGGGATGTCTTACAGAGAGAAAATGAAATCAATGTCAAAAACTCTAATAGAATAAATACTACATAACACAATTAGTTAAGCAGAATGGAAAAAAGAAAACCAGCAATAGGAAAATAATGCAACAACAGGGATATATATCAATAACTTTCAGGAATAACTCTCAATATGCATGTTCTCAGCTCCTCATTCAAAACAGAGTGACAGATTGAGTAAAAAATAACAAAATTTAATAATATATTATATACAGTATACATTAATACAGAAGGAAATCAATATATTAAAGAATCAAAGGATAAAAAACAATATTTCATGCAATAGGACTCTCCAAAACAAGCAGGAGTAGCTATGCTGTTTTAACACAAAGTAGACTTTACATCAAAATTGATCAGGGGAGGAAAGGTCATTAGATATTAGGGTTATTAAGGTCAAGGGAGGAACTCAACCAGAAGAGATAACCATTATGAACATATATGCACTGAATGCTAGCACCCAAATTTCATAAAGTCATCATTACTGAACACAAAAAATCAAATAAATATCAACGCACAATTATAATGTGAAACCTTAATATCCTATTCTGATGAATAGATTAACTTGACAAAAAAGTCAATAAAAAATTTCAGAAATGAACAATACTTTTGAAAATAATGGACAAAAATATCTACAGAGTATTTCTCACAACAGAATACACATTGTTTTTGTTATTTTTTATTATTATTTTTAGTACAGGGTCTTACTAACAGATCAGACTAGTGGTGATCCTCCTGTTTACAGCCTCCCAAGAGCTGGCATTAGAGCCAGCCCACCATGCCCAGTCTCAGTTGCCATCTCAGCAGGCCCCAGGGGCAGAGCTGGCAGGGCACACCAGGGATTGAATCCTGATCCCCAAGCCTGTGCACATTCTTTTTGGTAATTTTCAGAACTTTTTCCCAAAATAGACTACATACTGACGCCTGAAGTACATTTCAATAAATACAAAATATTCAGAATTCTTCCATGCATGTTATCAGGGCATAGTGCAATTGAAACTAGACATAAATAGAAAAAGAAACCACAGAAATTATGCAATAACCTGGACAATTTAAAACACAATCTTGAATTTTCAAGAAGTCATAAGAGAAATCAAAGAAAGTAGACATTTCCTAAAAGCAAATGATAATGTCAGTACAATATATCAGAGCCTTCAGACACAGTGAAAGCAGCCCTAGGAGGAAAGAATGTGGCTGTGAAGGCTCATGCCTAGGAAACAGAGAGAACGCAAGGAAGTACGCTACGATACACCTCAAGGTCCTACAAAAACAAGTCCAAAGCTTCTATAAGCAAAGTGCCTGCAAGCAAGTGCAAGGGCCAGGGCTTCAATCCCCGAGCATGCCACTCCGGCCCTGCCCACAGGGCTCACTGAGATGGTAATTAAGACTTGTCATGGTGGTGCGTGTCTGTAATCCCAGGACTTAGGAGGCTGTGAACAAGCAGATCACCATGAGTACAATCTAGTAGTAAGACCCTGAACACCCTGTAGACCCTTCCCTAAAAAATACACCAAAAAAAGCTTCTACAAGGAAGGAAATTATAAAAATCAAAGCAGAAATGAATTAAGTTGAGACTTCAGAAATATAAATAATTAATGAATCAAAGAGCTGGTTCTTTGAAAGAATAAACAAAATAATCTTTTAGCTAACCTTATCAAATAAGGAAAGAAAGGACACCAATGCAATTACAGATGAGAAAGATGAAATCATAAGAGACATTGGTAAAATCCAGAAGAAAGTAACTACTTTAAAACCTACAATTCAATAAATTTGAAAACTCAGAAGAAATAGACAGGTTCTTACAATAGGTATGAATTACCATAGAAGAACCAAGACGATATGAAAGTCTTACATAATCTGATAACAGGCAATAAAACTAAAGCATTAACTAAAAATTGACCAACTAAGAACACCTAAGACTTCATGGATTCACCTCTGAATTCTGCAAGAACCTGAGGGAATATCTCATGCCAATACTCCTCAAATTCTCCAATGAAATTTAAAGCAAATGAGTACTCTCAAAGTCATTCCTGTAAGTTGTAAGTATCGTGCTTTGAAAAACAGATAAGGACCCAACCAAGAAAGAGCTGCAGGTCTATTTCTATAGTGAACATAGATGCAAAAGTATTCAACAAGATAGAAGGTGAGTAAATACCTTTAATGAATGTTAACTAGATAAATTAGCAATACAAGTAGTACGTAATGCAGAGCATCACATGATCACAATCAGCCAGTGGTTCTGTGTGTGTGTGTGTGTGTGTGTGTGTGTTTCTCTCTCTCTGCAAAACTGTGGGTTCATCATCATCTGCCAAGAGCAAGAGCTTATGGAAGAGAACTTGTCTGCAAAGGAAGAAAGGAAAAAGGCAAAGGAATCCCTCACTTCAAAAGACATTAGGTAGATGTGTAAAATATGGGAAACTAAAATTTTGTAGAAAAGCATCACTAAACAAGGTTGTAGAAGTGCAAAGGATGATCCTATTTAATGACAATCTGTGACATAATCCTCAAAAGGAAGCAAAAGCAAGTTTCATTGGATAAGTTCCTTGTTAAACTTGCACAAAAAGAAAGTCCACTGAGCCAACATGCAGTAGTTTCAATGTTATTGATATTGAAAGTTATCCTATGCAATAATCCTCCCCTCTCTGTTCTCCATCACATTAGCCATGAAGATTTTCAAAGATAAGTGCACGTTAATTTATTTATTTTTCTTTATATTTTATGTTTTCTTTATTATTTTATAGTATATTATAGTATTGCAGTCATTTTTATGTGAGTATTTTGGGGTTGTGGAGTGAACCAACTGTTTCCATTATTTCCATTTATTTCTTTTGTAGAAATTAGCTTTGATATACAAGTGGTTTGGAGTGCGAGAATATTTCCAGAGTGAATTACACTCACAAACCTGGACCTTACTGTACTGGATGTGAAAGACCCCAACAATGAAAACTACACTACTCTTAAAAAAGGAGATCGAAGAAAACAATCAAAAACTGGATATTTCCTGTTTCTTAAGAGGCAGAGCCAATAGTGTCAAACAGGCTATACTTCCAAAACTAATGTATAGATTCAATGAAATTCCAATCAAAATATCAGTAGCATTCCTCAGCACTAGAAGAAACAAACCTAGAGAAAACATAACTAGAACTAGAGAAAGCAATCCTAGGCTAGAGGAGGATTACACACCTATAATCCTTGCACTCAGGAGGTTGAGCCAGGAGAATCACTGTGAGTTTTAGGCCAGCCTGGGCTACAAAGTGAGCACAAGGCAGCCTGAACTGCATAGTGAAACCTTGTCTCGAAAAGATAAGAAAGAGTCCTAAAATTCATGTGCAATTAGAAGACAAAGAAATACAAGAGCAAAACTAATCCTGATCATCAAGACCAAAGTAGGAGCCATAAAAAGACTAAGAAGTGCTATATACATGTACTAAGCCCACATATGAGGGTAAACATTACATACTGCTCATGTACATTAATAAAATTTTTTAATGTGTCAGAAAAAAATAAGTAGTTTGAAACCCTGTCTAAAATGAAAAATTTTTTTTACTTTCTAAGAACCACACCCCCCCCAAAAAAAAGCTAGTTCTAACTTATAAATATAAAATCAAATGACTTCCTCCTAGAACTCATCTTTAAAAAAATGGTGTATTTTTGAGCCGGGCTTGGTGGCGCATTCCTGTAATCCCAGCACTCGGGAGGCTGAGGCAGGAGGATTGTTGTGAGTTTGAGACCAGCCTGAGCTACAAAGTGAGCTTAAGGCCAGCCTGAACTGCATAGTGAGACCCTGTCTCAAAAAGACAAAAAAAAAAAAAAAAAAAAAAAAAAGGTGTATTTTTATATTTCTGCCTGATTTGGAAATTAAAGTCTTTGTTTATTGGTTGATACTTGCAAATAGACATTTGTTAGTCCCCTGGTGAATCAGGCCCTTTCCCAAAGGGTCACAGTCCAGAGTGGAAAAGAAACAAGAAAATTTGCAGTGTGAGGACTACTGTAGAAGTGCAAAATACTACAGGATACGAACGGGCTCTCCTTCATTTGAGGAACACAGGCTTTCCTCTCCTACCTGCCTCTGTCCCTGGCCGCCTCCCTCTCCCCGCTGTGCCTCCAATCACTGTGAACTTGGGACTACGAGGACTGCATTCTTCTAGGACTGTCATCATTCAGGACCATTTACCAAAGAGAGATGGCACTCTTAATACATCTTATTTTTTTAGGGTCTTGCTTTACCATCCCAGCTGGTCTTGAGCTCACTATGTACCCCAGTCTGACCTTGAACTCATGACCCTCCTACCTCAGCCTTTCAAATGCTAGAATTATAGGTATGTATCATCGCACCCTGCTACTATCATTAAATCTTATGGACACATGAATAGCTTTTTTTCCTCTTGATTTTCAGAAAACAACAGACATTCCTGAACACTAAGGTTGCATGGAAATCCGGAAGTGACCCAGTCTAAGTGTGTTTCAGGCTAGAGAACAGGCTGCCAAAATAGGCCAGTGGGAAACTGTGCATGGAAGGAGTACCATAGCAGAATCTTCTGTGGAAAAATACCTGACCAGATCTGCCAAGCAGCACATACAAAACTGGAGCTAGGAAAGATAAGACTGCTCACACGCCAATACCACAAGAGAGAGAGAGAGAGAGAGAGAGAGAGAGAAAGGTTGTACAAAGATCACTGTCTCTGGTACATTGTTAGGTAATATTTCTCCACCCCTTTTTTTTTAACACATTCTCAATCATCCTACACAAAGCAAGTAATGCTGACAGATCACTTTCCTGGGAATGCTAAAGTATACTTTCTTTGATTTTTTAGAATAAGCCCTGTGTCTTTCATCCTCTGCTATGAAAAAGACAAAAAAAAACTGGATAGGATTGCCAGAGACACTGAATAATGCATGTAAAGCTGTTAGTTCAGTGCCTGGAACACAATAAGGATTTAAAACCAGGAGCCTTTGGGGTCCCCACAACCCAATCCTACACCTAGAATGCAGCAGTTTCCTACTTCTGACTTTCTAGAGCACAGCCTGTTTCTCTTTAGTTAATAAGTCAGGAAAGAAAAATTCCTACATTTAATAAACAGTATCTCCCAAATCAATACAGGACAGGGCCAGTATTGGGAAGCTAACACACCAGAACCCAGCTCTGTCACACATCACCAGATTGTAATATGTCTCTAATATCCTGTCACTCCGTATCTGTTTAACCTCCTCAACATTATCACATTTAAGCCAAGTTTTCAGAAAATTCAAGTAGACAAAGAGAAAAAATATGACTTTCTCCCAAGTTCAACAATATTCTTTCATTTAAAACTCCTTTGAGTGATATGCAGCCATACAAACTTAAGGGAATATGTGGAGTTGAGGTCTGGGGGAGATGAGATGAGAAAGCTAAAGATTCTTCAAAAAAAATCTATGCCATTTCCATCCCAGGGATTTGACAGATTGCAATCTCCAAGGCTCAGGAATACGGAAGAGAGCTGGCTTCTGACCACAGGACTTGAAAGGTACTTGCTCAAGGATCATCATATGAAAATATTATAAAGACATAGTCAACAACCAAGAAAAAGGAACAATGAAAAGTTCTCATGTTTTTCTTAAGCAGAACCATCATAACTGTTTTTTTTTAAAGAAATCAAGACAAATCATAAAAACAGATACAGCCTATCATAGACAAGTTGTTTCAATTTAAAACATGATTTTTTTTCTTTTTCTTTTTCTTTTTATACCTACACCTTTCTCCTTGGATGATTCAAACTTTCCACTGTCTTCAAAGATCCCATTTCTTTAATTCTTCTGAGTGATTTTTCTTGGTGCAGAAAGATGAATTCAGACCATTACAAAGAGCAGCTCTAACAAGAACTCCCAACAAGTCACTGTGTTGCAGAAACCAAGCTCTCCTGTCTTCATCACCCAAAATGATGGAGCTATTATCATGCCTACCAAATGTGATATGGATGCAAAAATCAGACTTGGAAAGGACTCTGTCTTTATCTTTGATTTTAACCTTCTCATGAATAAATTTGACATTGCTACATTATGAAAACAGTTTGCAATGTATTAATTTATCGAATCTGTATTGTTAAGGTGTCTTGAAACTGTCTGAGTGACATTTGTACTTCAATAAAATGAAAAGAAAAAAAAAATAAAGCAATTTAAAAAAAAAAATTTGACATTGCTTTTCTTCCCACCTTAGTTGGCCATATCTCAGGTACCAAGCTAATTGTACTTTTTTATAAACATAAGTGGCTGTTTCAGAAATGTATGTCCTTTTGCAATACCAGGTAAGCACACAAACGTTGGTCATAGGCTTTATGCCCTCAAAAAAAATGAAATAAAAACATAGAGATGTTGAATAATCAAAAGAAAGAATAAAAAATATTCACGTGGATCTTAAGTATAATAGTTATTATTACTGGTCACTTTAAATCGCAATAACAAGTCATAAAAACAGATACTGCTTACTATAAACATTTTATTTAAAACAGAAAGGTACATATCTTCACCAAGTTCTGTCTACTGGATAATTCAAACTTCTCATGTTTTTATTGTAAAAAGCATATTCACATATGTTTTCTTATATAGATAAATAAGAAAACCCTGGTTGGTCTGTTGATAAAAGTAAATTTTTTAAAGTCAAAAACTCTGGGTCCCTGAATGATTGCACAAAATAGATTTTCTTATAATTCAGAGTTCTGAATACTCACTTTGGACTGTTACATAGAAAAGTAAATAACATTTAAGATTCTAGGGCCAGCCAGATAGCTCAACAGACTAAAGCATCTGCTTAGGCAGAGTACTCTAGTTTGATCCCCTCATGCCATGCCAGCCTTGCCCCAGGGTGTCTTAAAACAGTGATTGAGACTAGGCATGTTGGTATATGCCTGTAATCCCAATGCTTGGGAGACTGAAAACAGGAGGATCACTGTGAGTCCAACCTACACAGTGAGACCCTATAGATCCTGTACTAAATTCATAAAAAAATAATAATAATATTTAAGCTTCTTTAAACTGTTTAATTGTTGCTACATCTCTTTATTGAGAATCTTTACTTTCTCTCATAAACCAATCAATTATAATATCCATTTCAATCTGTTAATATGAACCAAAAACTTAATCCTTACTTTTTATGACTTTCCTTTCACTTTTTACAGATTCTTTGCCCATTTTATTTCATTTTTAAGGTACATGTTATTATCAGTTCTTTAAAACACATTCAATTTCACTTGCATGGAATGCCTTTCATTTTCACAATCACATATCATGCTTTAAACAGTAACAATAAAATTATGTGATGACAGAATGATACCATTACCATAAATATATTAGGAACACACTAACATTTGGTGTACTGGTCAGCAATTGGTTCATTACACACAACTCTTAGGACTCAAGGGACTGGGGAGATGGCTCAACGGAATAAGTGCTTCCCTGGCAAGCACAAGGGCCTGAGTTCAATCCCTGGTTCTGCCAATAAAAAAAAAAGAAAGAAAGAAAAAAGGACTCAAATGATTTAAAACAATGCCATATCTTGTGGGGGTGGTTCAGTCTCTCCTAAGGGCTAGGCTGATGCAGCATGTGGTTCTGGGGATCAAACTGCAGTCCCCTAAGCCTGCCTAGGCTTGTCTTAGACTGCTGAGCTATCCTGCAAGCCAAACAATACTATTTTAAAATTAATGATTCTACATTCAGAATTTTTCCAGGCTCCACTGACTGCTTTCAGGGTGATCAAGTATGGCTTTTCAGAGTTGGCTCATTATTAGCTAAGGCAAAAATGGTAACAGCTAAACAGGGGCCTGGGTTGCACAGGGAGCCATGTGTACAAAGCTCCTAGGAGCCTACATTCAATCTGGTACAATATAACTTCTGTCATTGCTCACTGCTTTTAGCAGGATTTACACTGAGAAGCAAGAAAGAAAATTTCATTTAAAGTATTTTTGGGACCAGACAAATAGCTCAGCATATTAAAGCACCTGCAAGCAGGTGCAGGGGCCAGGGGTTCAATCCCCGGGCCTGTCATGCTGGCCCCGCCCCCGGGGCATTCTGAGAAGGCAATTGAGGGTGGGCATGGTGGCACGCGCCTGGAATCCCAGCTCTTGGAAGGCTATAAACAGGTGGATCATTAGACTCCAATTTAATAGTGAGACCCTGAACATCCTGTAGACCTTTCCCTAAAATACAGAAAATAAATGAATAAATAAAAAATATTCAATTTCCCCAGAAATTGTTGAGTGCCTGCAACGGGGTGAATGTGGTTACTAAAGAAAAGTATTGAAAAGGAACCAACTACCTTATATCAGATCAATAAAAAGGATGCCTTGAGAGTCATTTAGGAATCAACAAGACCCACCCTTCACTGGCTCAAGGGTATAGAAGAGCAAAGGTAAACTCTTTTGTAAGATTTTTGTTTTGAGAAGAGTTCTAGAGCACCCCATTTAAGACTGCTACCTAAAAATTGGTCTCAGCCATCCTGGCACTCAGTGTCCTCTTTATCCATGATGCAAGAGGGCCTGACTCCTGGTGAAGCTAGTAGTAAACCTTGGCATCATCTACATGGTGTTACTGTTAAAGGGAGGCATGCAGAATACAACAATCATGGAATAGTATATACTAAGCACTTCTAGGGAGATGGAAGAGCAGTAAACAACAATACATCAGTCCCTCCAGGATTTGGAATCCAGACCCTGGATATTCACCTGGGTGAGAAAAGAAGAAAGGAGGTGGATCTCTGAGACACAAAGGGATTTGAAGGGAAAAATGAAATTAACAAAGAAATGGAAGAGCCAGACCACAACACAGAAAAAGAAGGGGGAAATTTGTACTTTCTCCCCAGTTCTTGGCCTGTGGCAAGAGGAAGAATGAATCTGCTGAGAAACAGTGAAAGGAGGCCATTTGAGACATCTTGGGAGAAAAGCACCTGGGGAACAAAGCAGTGGATGCGATTCACTACAACACCCAGTGGATAGCCCTGGTGAAGCATTTGTAATATTCCCTAGTGAAGGTGCTTGGTCAAATGCCACTTTAGAGAGAGGCCAACTGAACCTGGAACTCAGAGTAGCAATGAATTGGCTTTGTCTCAGCACTTTCAGTGTTAAACCCCCATAGTAACTGAATGAGGGATATTCACAGGGAACATCCATAGATAGAAAGCTGTAGTCAGACCAGTAAGAAACCCTAGAGTACAATAAGCTAAATGACTTAACCTCACCCCCATAACTAGAGGCCAAGTTTGGCCTGAACTTCTATGGATTTGAAAGTTGCAAATTAGCACATCACCCTAGGTGTACCAGAAGCTTGCTGGCATTATTCAGCATGGTTATGGGATCTGTCTATCTTGTCTAACAGTGACAATAGCATCATGTCTTGAATTGGACTCTACCACAAAACTGTAGAATCCAGAAAATAACAAGCCTGAAATCACAGAGAATTTTTCTTTTTCTTTTCCTGTTGGTCTTTTTAAATGTGTTCTTTTTTTTTTTTAACTTGGTGTATGTGTGTATGTGTTGTTGGGAGCCAGATCAAATGGCACCGACTCCTCCTCCCCCCGCCCTTCATGTTTCTAAGATGGCGCCCATATCCTGTTTCCTGAGTCTTGCTGTTGAGCCTAACTTTACCTTGTTTGGGTATGATCTGCCACTGCTCTCCGGGGGGCCTATCATTTGTATCCACGTAGCGCCCTCCGATTGGGTTATAAACAATATAAAGACTGCTGTATAGGGAAGTTGGACATGCTTGCACGATAGGAGCCGCGGA
>PVKA01025140.1:9627-33425 GCA_004027165.1 Ctenomys sociabilis
ATATATATATATATATATATATATATATATATATATATATATATATATATATCATCAATCCAACTATATAAAATACGTGTTAGCAGACATGAAAAATCAAATAAGCACTAATACAATTGTAATGGGGAATCTCAATACCTCAGTGTCACAGACACATCAATCAGATAAAAACTTAACAAAGAAATATCAGCAATGAGTCCCCTCACTTCAAAAAAAAAAAAAAGAAGAAGAAGCAGCAAGAGGGCCAGGGAGATGGCTCAGTGGAATAAGCACTTCCCTGGCAAACGCAAGAGCATGAGTTCAATGCCCGGTTCCACCAAAAAATAAAAATAAAAAGAAGCAAGAGACAGGGTCTCACTATGCAGTTCAGGTTGGGCTTGGACTCACTTTGCAGCCCAAGCTAAATTCAAACGTTCAACAATCCTCCTAGTTCAGCCTGGTGGATTACAGACATGCACCACCACGCCCAGCCTGAATCAAATTTTGAACAAATGGACTTAGGAGATGTACACAGTGTTCTGCCCCATAAGATCAGAATGTACATTCTTCCTAGATGCACATGGGGTGCTCTTCAAAATGTACCACGCACGAGCTCACAGAACACGCTTAAGCAATACGAGGGAGGTGAAAGTATCCCATGCATGTTATTATATTATACAGTACAACTCAACCGGAAATCAATGGCAAAAGAAACCACAAAAACTTCATAAATACATGGAAATTAAACAATACCCTCCTGAACAATCAATGGGTCACAGATGAAATTGAAGAAATTAGAGAGTTTCTATGATTAAACAATAACCAGCATTTATGGGATTCAGTGACAATATTCCTATTAGGGAAATCTATAGCAGTAAAATCCCACATTGGAAGAACAGAATGAGAACAAATAAATAATCTAATGTTGAACCTCAAGCTTCTAGAAAGAGAAGAGCAAATCAAGCCCAAAACTCACAGGAGAGAAAAATTATGAAGCTCATAGCAGAAATTAATGCAACTGAGACTAAGAAAATAATACAAAGAATTAGTGAATCAAAGAGTTGGCTCTTTGGGGTTGGGGAGATAGCTCAGTGGTCTAAGTGCCTGCCTGGCAAGCACAAGGTCCTGGGTTTAATCTCCCATACCACATGCCATGTGCTGGCCACCGAAACTTGGTGTGGTGGCACAGGCCTGTAATCCCAGTGCTGGGGAAGCTCAGACAGGAGGATCACTATGAGTCTGAGCTGTGTAGTGAGGCCCTGTACCAAATAAATAAATAAATAAAATTGAAAAACCCTTAGTCAACCTTAGCAAAAAAGGAAAGAAAAAGAGCCAGGGGGATGGGTCAGTGGGATAAGCTCTTCCCTGGCAAGTGCAAGGGCCTGAGTTCAATCACTGGTTCCACAAAAAAAAAAAAAAAAAAAAAGGAAAGAAAAGACTCAAATCCATACAGTTAGGAATAAAAAGGGTAAGGTCAGAACAATCGTGCATAAATCCAGGAGATCATCAATACCTACTTTAAGAACCTGTATTCTAGTAAGATGGAAAACACAGAAGAAATGAACAGATTCTTTTTTTTTTTTTTTTTTTTTGTCTTTTTGAGGCAGGGTCTCACTATGCAGCTCAGGCTGGCCTTAAGCTCACTTTGTAGCTCAGGCTGGTCTCGAACTCACAACAATCCTCCTGCCTCAGCCTCCCAGTGCTGGGATTACAGGCCTGCGCCACCACGCCCGGCTGAACAGATTCTTATACACATGCGAATTACCAAAACTGAATCAAGAAAATATAAAAATCCTAAATAACCCAGTATTAGTCAATGAAATTGAATATTAATAAAAAACCTACCACCATCACCATCGACAAGAACAAAAAAGGATCCCAATGGGTTCACTGCTAAATTCTATAAGAAATTTAGAGAAAAACTAATGCCATTATTCCTCAAACTCTTTAATGAAATTGGAAAGGAAGCAATATTCCTAAATTCATTCCTGAAACAATTACCAAGATACCAAAACCGGAGAAGGAGCCAACAAAAAAAGAGAGCTACAGGCCACTCTCCCCAATGAACATAGAATACTCAATACAATGCTGGTCAAACAGAATACAGCAAATCATCAAGAAGATTATACAGGGGCCGCGGAGATGGCTCAGTGAAATAAGCGCTTCCCTGGCAAGCGCAAGGGTCTGAGTTCAATCCCCGGTTCCACCAAAAAAAAAACTATACACCATGACCAAGTGGGATTTATCCTAGGGATTGAAGGATGGGTCAACATATGTAGATCAGTAAGTGAGTACACCATTTTAACAGAGTCATTGAAAAAAAGCACATGATCATCTCAATAGATGCAGAATAAGTTCTTCTTGACAAAGTCCAGCACCCATTCATGATAAAAATCCTACAGTCTTTATCTCCATCAGATAAAAGCCATCTACGACAAGTCAATGGTCAATATCATACTAAGTAGACAAAAAATGAAAGTTTTCACTCAAGAATCAGGAACAAGACAAGGATGTCCACTATCACCACTCTTATTCAACATACTTCTGGCAACATTAACCTCAGCAATTAGACAAAATAATAATAATAATGATAATAATAATAATAATAATAAAGGTGCTGGGGGGATGGCTCAGTGGAATAAGGGCTTTCCTGGCAAGTGCAAGGGCCTGAGTTCAATCCCCAGTTTCATGAAAAAATAAAAAATAAAATAAATAAATAAATGAAACAAAGATAGGAAAGGAAAAAGTTAAATTATCACTATTAGTAGATAGCATGATACCCTATATAGAAGATCCCAAAAACTCTACCAAAAGACAGAGAAAGATTTAATAACCAAATTCACTAGCATAGCTGGATACAAAGTCAACACTCAAAAAGGAGGAGCATTCCCATTCATAAATAACAAAATCACAGAGAAAATTGGGGAAACAACACCTTTCACAATAGCACCAAAAAGAAAGACAGACAGATTTGGAAAACAATCAAACGAAGTAAAACTACATTGAAAACTACAGTACTCTGAAAAAGAAGACTGAAGAGGACATGAGAAAATAGAAAAGACATCTCTTGCTCTGGTGCAGGAAAAACGAATACAGTGAAAGGGCCATAATTCTAAAACTAGTATACAGATTTAATGCCATTCTGATTAAAATTCCAACAACATATCTCACAAATTAGAGAAAAGAATCCTAAAATTTAACTGGAACCAGAAGAGACCTGGAATAGCAAGAGCAATTTTAGGTAACAAGGTAAGGCAGGAGGACATCATAGTCCCTGGCTTTAAATTATACTGCAGAGCTACCATGATTAAAAAATGACAACAACAACAAAAACCCAGCATGGTATTGGTAAACACCAGATCAAAGATCAGTAGAACACATTAGAAGACACAGAAACAGCTCCAAACACACTCAGCCACTTCACCTCTAACAAAGGGTGCAAACATGTTCACTGGAAGAAAGACACTATCCTCTTTAATGGATAGTGCTGGAAAAACGGGCTTTGTGCATGCTGAAGATTAAAACTGGACCCATATCCTTCACCATGCACCAAATTAAAGTCAAAATGGATCAAAGATCTAACAGGTAAAACTCTTGAAGACATAGGTGTAGGCAAACATTTTATGAACAAAACCTAATCATAGGACACATAAAGAATCAACAACTGAAATCTCATTAAAAAAAAAAAAAACCTTTGCACAGCGAAAGAAATCACCAACAGGACTGGCCAGATAACTCAGCAGACTAAAGCACCTGCTTAGGCAGCACAGTGACCAGGGGTTCAATCCCCCCCATGCCACCCCCAGGGGGCCCTGAGACAGTGACCAAGACGGGGCGAGGGGGCATGCGCCTATAATCCCAGAACTTGGGAGGCTGAAAAGAAAAGAGTCACTATGAGTTTGATCTGTGTAGTGAGACCCTGTAGTTTCTATAGACCCTGTCCTGAAAATAAAAGAATAAAAAAGAAAAAAAAAAATCAACAAAGTAAAGCGATAACCCTCAGTGTGAAGGAAAAATTTTAGCCAGCTGTTCCTCAGACAAAGGAAAAATATCTACAATATATAATTCAGTAAAAAAAAAATCAGACCCCCTAAATTTAAATACTAAATCCAAAAATGGGCATCTGAAATACACACTTCTCAGATAAAGAAATAGAGATGGCAAATAAATATAGAGAAAAATATTCAACATTATTGGTCATTCAAATTAAAACAATGCTGAGATTTCAGCTCACTCCAGAAAGAATGGCTATCACAAGAAATCAATCAACACACACACACACACACGTGTAAATACCACACTGTTTCCCTGGGATAAGAAACCAAAAGTATCAATAAGGATGAAACGCCGAGCGTGGTGGCACATGCCTGTATTCCCAGCACTTGGGAGGCTGAAGCAGGAGGATTGTTGTGAGTTTGAGACCAGCTTGAGCTACAAAGCGAGCTTAAGGCCAGCCCTGAACTGCATAGTGAGACCCTGTCTCAAAAAGACAGAAAAAAAAAAAAAGGATGAAAATACAAAATAAGTATTGTGAAATAGGAAAAAAAAAAGTTCAAATGGAGAGGGGAACAAGGAAGGGGGAGGAGGAAAGGAAAGAAAGGAAACTTTTTTTTTTTAAAGTGAGTAAAGGGATGGGGAGATAGCTCAGTAGAATAAACGCTTGCCTGGCAAGCGCAAGGTCGTGAGTTCAATCCTCAGTACCACCTCCCCCCCAAAAAAAGTGAGTAAAGAAGAAAAAAACAGGAAACAAAGCTTTTATAAATGGGCAGTAGGGAGAAGGGGGAATGGCAAAGGGAAAACAAAGCTAGACCACCATGTACAGGTACAAATTCACTATGATGAACGTGATCATTATGTATATCTAAAATGTACCAATACAACCTGGATAAAAAAAAAAAAAATAGGGCAGATCTATCAGTAACAAATACTGATAGGGCCATTGGGAGTGCAGACTGCTGCAACCACTGTGCAAATAATCAGTGTGGAGATTCCTCGAAAACATAGGATGAGAGGGCACATTGGACCTTGCTATGACCTTTCTGGATATGTTTTCAAAATAATTAAAAGCTTCATACCACAGAATACATGCACGTCCAAGTGTACAGTGGCACAGCTGGTAACAGGTAAATCCTGGAACCAGCTCAAGGCCCACCAACTGATGAACAGACAAGGGTTTTTACGTATAATAGAGTATTACCCAGCCATAAAGAAGGACAAAATTGAGACATTCACAGCTCAATGGATGGGCCTTGATTCCACAAGTGGAAGTGAAATTAGTAGGACAAACGTGTAACTGTTTCTTTGTCTCTCTGATAGGAGAAACTGAAATTGTAACTAAGAATGAAGATGCACAACAGACATTGTGAAATAGGAAGATACTATTCAAAAGGAAAAAGGAATTAGGGAGAGGGAAGAGGAAAAGGATGGCAGGGAACAGAAAGAGAAAAGGAGGATGAGATGAAAACAGAGCTTTGCAAAGAGGGTTTGAAAGAAGGGAGTGGGAACTGGAGAAAAAAAAGACTCAAGACATACCATACAAACAAAATGCTGGGCACGGGGGTGCATCCCTTTAATCCCAGCACTCAGGAGGCTGGGGCATGAGAATCACCTCAAGTTTGGGCCCAGTCTGGGCTACCTAAATGAGTTCAAGGTCGGTCTGGACTACACAGTGAGACCTCGTCTCAAAAGCAAAACACAGGGCCAAGGAGATGGCTCAGTGGAATAAGCACTTCCCTGGCAAGCACAAGGGCCTGAGTTCAAATTCCTGGTTCCGCCAAAAAAAAAAAAAAAAGCAACACACACACATTATGTACAAATACAAACTCTACTTAACAAATTGACCACTACGTAGACTTCAACTGTACCAATACATTTCAATAAACTAAAACTAGAGGTTCCATTTGGCCCAGCTCTTCCCCTTCTTGGTATCTTCCCAAAAGAATTCGAAGCACCACCACAGCACACCCATGTTCGCAACAACACAGTTTGTAATAGTTAAGTCCCAGAAGCAGCCCAAACGTCCACCAACCAATGAATGGACAAAGATGTGGGGGTCTTTATACAATGAAGTACTACTCTGCCATAAAGAAGGATAAACTTGAGACATTTCTAAGTAAATGGGCGCACCTGCAGACTATATGCTTAAGTGAAATAAATCAGAAACATGTGTAAATACCGCCTGTTTTTGCTGGTGTGAGAAACTGAAAGTGTAAGTAAGGACCAAAATGTATAACAGATATTGTGAAAAGGAAAAGGATCAGGAAGGGGGAAGCAGGAAAGGAAGAGGGGAAAAGGAAAACAAGATAATAAAAGGCAAAAATGGAAACAAAGCTTTTGTAGATACACAGAAAGAGGGGTTGACAGGAGGAGAAGGGGAAAAAATCAAGATACATTATGTACAGGTACAAATTCCATATGAGGAATATTATGATGTGCATCTAAAATGTACCAATAAACTTAGTAAGAAAAACAAGATGTAGACAGAACAGAGAAAGATCTCAATCTCTGGACTCTCTTGGGAAGACTGGCACACGCCTAGGCCAATATTTCCAGTGGAGTCCCCCTGGGGAAGCGGCCGGGGCCCCAGGGAAAGGGGATGAGGACCCCTGCCCCTCCGACATGGGCGGCCCCTGGAGTGCTCAAGCCTGAGACTCTTGGTCCTTCCTTTAACATACTGCTTATTTTTTTTTACTTTTTGCCTCGGCTAGCACATTCATGAGCCAATTCTGAAGTCAAAATATTTCATAACAGTATTAAAAATCCATTAAGGGGGGGATCTACTGAGATGGGGCCTGGGCTCCAGCCTGCCAGCGGTTCTAACTGAGCCTCCCAGACACTCAGTGGGCTTACCAGCTCCCGGGGACCCTCTGTCCTTTGTGGGCAGACTCAAGGTCACGCGCAACCCCCAAGCCTGAGCCTGTCTCTCAGCCAAGAGCATGGCTTGGGAGGAGCGGGGGCGGGGGAGGGCGGGATGAGTCCAGGGTTCTGAGCAGGCGCGAGCCACGTGCACATTCCCTGCGCCTGGGGGACAGGCCGGAGCGCAGTGGCGACGCCTCAAGCAGCAAGCCCTGTGGCAGCCCACGCAAAGGAAGAGTGAGAACGAGGCCAAAGAGAGGGCTCGCAGAGGTACACGGGGCAGGAGGTCGGGCTGTGCCACCCATCCTGAAAGGAACCCTGGAGCCAAGAGGTGGCAAGAAAGCTGAGCTCCCAACCAAGCCCACATCTCAGCGACTACAGCAATGACAGCGGCAATAGCAGCAGCAGCACGGCACAGCAATTAGCTCTTACTTTGCTCTGAGCACTGACTGACATTAACATCCCAGAGATAAAGAAACCAAGGCACAGTGAGCTAAGCTACTGTGAACCTGAACCAGGCCACCCCGCAGGAAGTGGCTGAACTCTGGCTTTGGACCTCAGGCTTTGGACCTCGGGGCTGTCTACACCTGGTTTTAATGGGCAGCAGCCACACCTGTGCTGGCCAGAGTTCAGGGAGCGACAGTCTAGTCTGTGCGCTCCAGAGTTTCTAAACACCACAGCTGAGTTTATTTGCACCCGCCCTCCTCACCGTGGGACAGGCAGGCACCCTGGCACCTGAACGCTCGGGTCATGCCGCAGGCTTGTACCCGCAAAGCTATGGGTGCTAACCTCTATGCATGGCTTTTGATGGTAAGATTGAAATTATTAACAATCAGTTACTACTTATGCTTTGCTGTCTGGCTTCAGGTGTGTAAAACTGCCCACCCTGACTTCAGCCTGTTCACGGTGAAGAGTCTTTGTCCCAAGAGCCCATGCTACTAAGGACCCCACCTGCAGAGAATAAGGGAGGCCAGTCCAGGAAGGGGTCTCCATCAGTGGGAGGGAGCTCTGTGAAAAACAGAGGCAGATTTATAAAAAGTATACTTTAGGAGCTGGGAAGATGGCTCAGTGGAATAAGTGCTTCGCTGGCAAGCGCAAGGGCCTGAGTTCAATCTTTGGCTCCTCAAAATAATAAATAAATAAATAAATAAATGTATACTTTACTCCGAGCTGGGTGTGGTGGCACTCACCTATAATTCCAGTGCTTAGGAAGCCTAGGCAGGAGGACCGCTGCAAGTCTGAGGCCAGCCTGGGCTACACTGAGAAGTCTTGTCTCACAAAAATAAAATACTTTATTCTAAAGAAGACATCCAGGCCCTCTCTCACTCCTAACTTCATTATGCTCAAAACTCAGAAAAAAGGCAACAAAAGGTGAAGAAGAAGAAAATGAGAAAATGACAGAGCTGGTGAGATAGCTTAGCGGTCTAAAGCACCTGCTTAAAAAAGTAAGCTTAGGCAGGTGCAGGGACCAGAGTTCAATCCCTAGCACCAAAAACTGTGCCAGCCCCGCTCCCAGGGTGGGCTGAGCCTGCCCCAATAAATAAAATTAAATAAACAAATGAAAAGAAAGGAAAGAAGGAGAGACAGGCAGGCAGGCAGACAGACAGACACAGACAGGAAACCCCCAAGCTCAGGCAAGAGGACATTAAGGCCAGCCTGGGCCATATAGCGAGATCCTATCCCTCAAAAAGACAAAACTAATTACAAAAAAACTCCAAAGCAGACCAGAGCAGGACAATGTTCCCGTTCCATTCCCACAGGGGAATGTGCTATCTCTAAGGGCCTGGTGGAAGGAACTTCAAGGGTGTGGCAGAGTGACCGCTGTGCCAACACCCTTGAAGTTCCACTAAGTGTGGACAGTGAGGAGGCACACAGCCTTCTGAATAATACTCACAAACATGATGGATGGGAATAAAACCATTTTCGGTAGAGAGACAAAGTTCCGTGGCCCAGAACCTCTGTCTGCACCAGGCTCGGAGTACACAGTCTAGTGTAGTGAAGGCAGACGCCGGGCGGGCCGCAGGGTCTGTTATTGAAAGTTCTAAAAGCTTTGTGGCTTCTGCTCTAGAATCTCACTTTCTTCTGTCCTAAAGCTGAACTTGCTGAAGATCTCCCATGTGGACGCCCCAGGACAGTAATCAAAGCCTGGCAGGAGTCCCTCTCAACCTGCCTCCCCCACCCCCCAAGCAATCACGTGCCCCTTCCGTGGGGACACATTCTGAGAAGGCACTGTCAGTTCCACTGTGGTACAGAGTATACTTAGGAAGATTAAGATAGCTACTTACATCCCCTAGATCACAGGATTGGAGGGTATTAGAATTGACCCCAGGGTCTTCACATCCCCAGCCCATTTTTTTTTCTTCAGATGGGGTCTTGTGAAGCCCCTAAACAGCCCAGGCTGAGTTTCAACTTCCAGTTCCCGCCTCAGCCTCCCAGAGTCCTGCAATCACAGGCATGTGTCACTAAGCCTGGTGTAGGTCATGATCTCATAAAATTACCTTCATCCTCGCCATCTGTCCTTGGCTATGTGGGTATGCTGTGTGTGACGGCACTATGCCAGCTCTTTGTCCCTCCCCAACCCCGGGGACATGAGTTAATGTCTGGGGACACTGTTGTTTACCACAAGTCAGGGGGAGGTGCTTCCTCCTCCGATGTTGCTAGCGAACCAACCTAGAGGACACATGACACCTCTCCCAGCAAAGAATTACCTGTGCAAAGTGTCACCAGTGACTAGGCTCAGAAATCTAATCACAATCAAAGCAAAGACAAGTATGGAAGTTTTGGTTTTTTTTTTTTTTTTTTTTTTTTTTTTTCAGAACTCAGGCCCTTGCACTTGCCAGGGAAGCACTTATTCCACTGAGCCATCTCCCCGGCCCTGCAAAGACAAGTATGGATTTGACATCAGAAAGAGCGTTGTCTAAACACTGTCAGCTTTTACCTGCCATGTGACCTGAGACTGATTTCTTCACCTGTAGCAGGGGTGACACCGCCAACCCCTTAGAGCCGCACCGGGGGTCAATGTGCCTCAGCTCTGGGAGGGGCTTCGTCAGCGCAGGCCTGTGCCTCCTTGGCATGCCCTCAACAGAGCCTGTGCTCGGCCCAAGGGAAGGAGAGGGGCTGGGACAAGTGGAAGGGGGTTCTGTGGATGTGGAGGGCAGGCCCACAGGGGCAGCCACTAAGGATATTGACTCCAGGGCCGGCGGTATAGCTCAGCAGACTAAGCTTTTGCTTAGGTAAGCGTAGCAGCCAGGGTTCGATCCCTGCTTCCGCTTGCCGCGCTGGTCCCGCCTTCAGGTGCGCTGAGCCAGCGATTGGAGACCCGGCGTGGTGGCGCCGCGCCTGTAATCCCAGCACTAGGGAGGCGGAAAGCAGGAGGATCACTGTGAATGTGGGCTGCATAGTGAGACCCTGTGTACAAAAAAAAAAGAAAAGAAAAGAAAAAGAAACCCCCCCAAAAAAAAGGATGTTGACTCCTTCTGCGGTGCCAGGAGGGGCACAGTCGAGCTGATGGGCCAGGTACTTCTCTGGGACCATGGGCCATGAACCTAGGCCGGGATGAGGCATCAGTGTAGTCTGGGGGTGCAGGTGGGGCGCCAGTCCCAGGACCTGCCTCAACCCCAAGCACCACGTCCTAACCATACAGCCACAACAACAGATGGCCAATGAGCACTCAACTCCACAGAGGCCCGCTGACCCAGCCTCGATCCCCACAGCTGCCATGGAAGGTGCAATGAAGGAAAGCCCCCCCTACGGGTGAGCCACCGTGAGCCTGTGGAGGCCTCGGGGCTCAGCCCCCATGCAGGACTTCACACCTAGGGCCTGAGGCAGCAGACCGCACCCTCCTGGACCACACCAGATCTACTGCTGCCCTCTGTCCTCGCTGCCTGGATCTCTGGACTCTAGAGGAAAGCAGCCAACCATGCTGCATCTACCCCAGCCTTTTATTTTTATCTTTTTGAGATAGTCTTACTATGCAGTTTAGGCTAGATTTGAGCTCACTTTGTAGCCCAGGCTGGTCTCTATTTTAATTAAAGTAATTAATGTGCATATTCATACCAAGGCAAGATGGAAATTTCCTGTAACAGTCACTGATTAACAGCATTTATTAGCTAGGCCTGGTGGCACAGGCCTGTAATCCCAGTACTCGGGAGGCTAAAGCAGGAGAATTGCCTCGAAGTTGAAACCAGCCTAGGCTACAAAGTGAGCTCAAGGCCAACCTGAGCTACATAGTAAAAACACTGTCTCAAAACACACACACACACACACACACACACACACACACAGTGTTCATTATGAGTAGTAGAATTATAAGACTTCTGAAAGATTCTAAGTCTTGGGCCAGGGAGACGGTTCAGTGGAATAAGCACTTCCCTGGTAAGCGCAAGGGTCTGAGTTCAAGCCCCAGTTCTGAAAAAATTCTAAGTCTCTCAGGGTCTTTTCTTCAATACATAAATTGATCATAATAATAAAATTAAACTTATAGAAGTATAAATTTATAAAACATTTTTAATTTCCCAAACATATGACACCTTAGCACAATTCTCCTAAACAACCTGAAGCTATTACCTAGATCAGACGCTGGTAAATTGTGGCCTGAGAGCCATATCCGGGCCTCCTCCTAGTCAAATAAGTCAACTTTTGTTGGAACACAGTCTCATCTATTTTTTTGTTTTGTTATTTATTTGTTTATTTTTGGTACCAGGGATCAAACTCAAGACCTTGTATTTTCCAGATAGGCACATATACTGCTGAGCTATATCCCCGGCCTTTTTTATCTTTTTGAGATAGTCTTACTATGCAGTTCAGGCTAGATTTGAGCTCACTTTGTAGCCCAGGCTGGTCTCCAACTCTTTAACAATCCTCCTGCCTCAGCCTCCCAAGTGCTAGGATTACAGGCATGCACCGCCACACCCAGCTGACCTGTCTTCCAATGTGGCCCAGGGGTAGACCTCCTACTATTTTTGGAATTTCTCATAATGTATGTCAACTTGTTTTGCAACAGCCCAGCAAGGACACAGCAAGAAGCTAACAAAACTAAAGTTTTGTTTCACACATTCCTCCTTAGGAAGGTGTTCACATAGTCTGTATATTTATAAAATTTCAAAAAGAATTTGCAGGGGTATGTACTGGGGATTGAACCCAGAGCCTTGTGCTTCCTAGGCAAGCACTCACCACTGAGCCACATCTCCAGCCCAAAAGGATATTGGTGAATTATCTTCGAGAAGCACCCAGATTAGATAAATTCGGGTGCATCAATATGGACCCATCTCTCTCTGCAGTCAGGAACATTTTACCACTGGAAGTCCACATTTCAAGACCAGGTGTTCTGTGCTAAGAAAGGTCTCGTTCCACTAGCCCACAGCCCTGAGCTCCACCTCCAACCCTTTTTATTTGTTTAACTTTGAGACAGAATCTCCAATCTCTTGTGGTCCTCCTGCCTCAGCATCCTGACGTACCAGGATACAGGCCTACACCACCACCCCTGGTGTCAAATCTCGCTTAAAAGCATGCACCTCCTGAGGTCACAGGGTCAGCCTTCAGGCCACAGGAAGCTGAGAACAGACACAGCTCAGCTCAGAGGTCCTGGGACCGCACTCAACCCTGCAAGGGGAGGAGAAACGGTGCTCTCACAGTCTGCCTCCTGCCACCCACCTCCTGTGCTGGAGTCCGCACCTCACTCTGATTTCTGTGTTTCATATCAGTGAGTCTCTGAAACCACAGCACTTCCAAAAACTAAGTGGCAGACAGTAGCTGAAAGCCGCTTTCTCAAAGAAAACGTTGCCTGCAAGCGCGACACAGAAGACACCAAATAGCGTCCAGGGCACACGAAATCTGTATTCTTTTAAACCCTCTTGGACGGCCTGCTCCTGAGATGCTAGAGCGTTTCCACCTGAGAGGGAATACAGAGCGACTCCCACCAGCTCCCACCGCACCTCCACCTGGGGCCGTCCCTCGTGCCCCTCACCATTCCTCACTTATCTCCTTGCCTGGCCCAGGAGGGCGATCTCTGTGCAGTGCAGCTGGCGGTCCTGATAAGCAGGTGTCGAGTTTGAAAATGACCTTGCCCGTCAGCTGGTGGGAACCAAAGGGACAAGGAAGTCACTGTATCACAGTCTGCCGGTCCCAGCCCCTGAAACAGGGCCCAGTGAGGCCCGGGGGAAGGGAGGACGGGAAGCTTTCACACACACACACACACACACACACACACACACACACACACACGTCTGCAGACAAAAGGAAATGCACACACTGTCATCCAAGACAGTGAAACTGTGACAGGAGGACACAACACAAAACCTAATAGTCAGGCTTCCCAAACTGCAGCAGTAGACAGAAACAAAGGAGATGGATCCCCAGGAAAATCAAGGGGAAAGCCGTCTCTGCCTTCATGTGTGGAGCTGGCAGGCTCCTTCTCTCTTGCGGGAGGGGCACAGTCACCCAAAGCGTAAATGGTCGTGACTGTCCCAGCCCTGGAAGAGACCCAGAGGCCGAGCCAAGTTCAGGGAAGACAGAGAGCATCCGCTAACCCAGTTTCTTTTCAAATGTGGGTTAACTGGCAGGGGTCCCTGCAGCTCAAGGGGCCAATTTAGAGCTAAAAGGGAGCTTTTCTGAATTAGAAAAGGGGAGCCCGCCTTTTATTTTCTCACATCCTTTCAGTTGCTCAACTTGACCCACTGCTGGCTGACCTGACTCCTTGGGCCTCAGAGAAATGAACTCTTCCCTGCCCCTAGCAGCTCCCGTAGTGCAACTGCAAGGACCCTCTTTGGCTCCGGCCAGACTGAACTCTATCCCCCTTCCCATGTGCCCAGGGATGAGTCACCCATGAAAGCCACATTGTTCCCATTGGACAAAAGGCTGGGCCCAGGAGAGCGGCCCATTCACGCTGCCCCAGGAGCCAGCCGACCTCTTTCCGCAGCTCCCAGAGGACGCCGGGACCAGGGACCAGGGACCAGGGCAGCACCAGTATGCCCTAGCCATGCCGTTACCAACACGGTCAGTGGGCGGGAAGATTCTCAAAGGACTCCAGGGAGACACGGAGTACATGCAGCAGCCACAGCTCAAGGCAAAGCTTCACTCAGATGCTTAACACAGCCAGGCACTGTGGCCCACGCCTACAATCCCAGGACTCTGGAAGGCTGAGGCAAGAAGATCCTGGCAACTTAAGGTAGCAAGACACCATTTACAAAAGGATGCGAGGGGCTGGGGGTGTAGCTCAATGCAAAGGCCCTCAGTTGAATATCTAATGAATTAAGGAAAAAAAAAAAAGATTGTTTAATAGCCAAAGAGAAATGCAGGTCAATCTGTTGGTAATTATAGTAAGTCACATTTATTAGGCAACGGCTGAGATACCTGGCTAGAAAGTATGTTATGTACATCGCCTAATTTCATCCTCAGAATTACCCGATAAGCTGGGCCTGTTGTTAGCCTCATCTTACATTCACAGAAAGTATAGTAGAAAGAGGCCAAGTAATTCTCCCCCGCTCACACACCCGGCTAGCAGGGCAGGCAGGACTGGGACCAATACAGTCTGGCTCCAGAGCCTGTGTTCTTTCCCCACCCAGCCAACAGTAATCAAAAACCAACTTAGACCATAAGCTTAACCATCAGCTAAAACAGCTCACTTGTGAAGGGAATCTGCACCTTTGCATTGGGTCTCGCCTCCCCCGACTGCGAACGCTACCAGACCCCTCTTCGAACATAGTCACGAGATCTGTGAAGGTGATTTGGTCAGCAGCAGACCACGCGGAGGAAAGGAGAACAGTCCCGTGAGACCGTATCGCCCGGTGACTTCACAGCTGCCTCAGTCTCTGTGATACACTCTGTGACACTCAGACAAGCACAAGATTCTGCTAAGAGCAAGGCGCCCCTGTTGCTGAGCAGTGCGGGGCTGTACACAGCGTCTACCAGACGGTGCTGAGCAGGTGATGATCTCACGTAACCCCACTTCCGCCCCATGAGGTCAGGGTCAGTATTGCCCCACTGACAGACGAAGATGCCCAGGTTCATGAAGGTTAATGTCCCTGTGCGAGATCATAAAACAGCAGGAATGTGGGCCTTAGAAAGTCAGGTCTCGGCATCTGCTCTCTTTCTATTATACAGGCTACCTCTTGCAGAAATTAGGATCTTCCAAGAAAAGAGTATCAGAATAATTATGACATAAGGGACTCGAATGATCAAGCCCAGTGATTAAAACACTTGGTGTCTCTTGGTTTCACTGTTTTTGTTTTCTTTGTTTCTTAAACTAAAGCTATACAAAGCCGGTGGATTTAACAATAAATTTCTAAATTTAAAAACAAAAACAAAAAAACACTGGGTGTCAGAGATGACAGTGGGTGGCTGGGCTGTGAACAGGGGCCACCTACTCAGCCTCAAGCCTGCACGGGACGATGACCTTCAGCAAACCCCTTCACTCTGGGCTTTGCTCTGGTTAGTAAACGATGCTGGGCTCTTCTGGTGCCTCCTTAGAACTTGGGCACGGCCAGCTGTCTGCAGCAAGTGGTCTCTAGGCAGCTGTTCCTCCAACTGTGGTGGCTTCCCCTGTCCTTCCCGGCAGCTTTTCAGCTGTGGCCCTAGATTCAGGTCTGGGCACTCCGGAGAGAGACCTTCGTGTGCCAAGGCCAGGCAACAGCAAGACCACGGGCCCCTCAGCCTCAATGTGCTCCTGGGAGGAGATATGGAATACAAGGGAAGGAGGGGGCCAGGAGAGAGCCTGGCTGGGGCGGTGCGGGCAGTGGGCAAGCGCCGCACACAGACCTTCGGGTAGAAACACATCACTGAACCCGTCCCGCCCTTAACCTGCCATGTATGTGTGTTTATTCTCCCATAAAGGTTCAAAGAAAAAAGGTATTTGGAAAAATAACAAAGCAAGCCAGGTGAGGTGGAGCATTCCTGTAATCCTTCAGTCTGCAAGGCTGAGGCAGGAAGAGTCCACGTTCCACCCAGCCTGGATGGCTCTGTGACCTACTGAGAGTCCATCTCAAAATAAAATGTGAAGAATAAATAAATAAATTATAAGATTATAATGCCAGAAAGATAGTTCAGCAGCCTAAATGCCTGCTTGGTAAGTGCAAGGTCCTGAGTTTGATCCCTGGTACCAAAAGAAAAAGAGAAAAAAAAAAAAAAAAAAAAGATTACAAATCAAACCATGTAAGACTGGGTGTGGTGGCACATGCTTATAATCCCAGCACTTGAGAGGCTGAAAAATAGGAGGATCACTATGAGTCCAATCTATGTAGTGAGACTCTGTAGACCCTGTCCTAAATATATACAAAAAAAAAAAAAAAAAATCAAACTAGGTAGAATTTTGCAACTTTAAATGGTCTACATAAAATATCTAATGTCCCAGAAAAGACATACTTTTAAAATATGTGTGCCCTGGAAGTTCCTCATGACAAAGAGACAATATAGATGTAGCAGAATGAGTTACAATGTTGGCTAAAGAGGTTGGAGTGAGGAATCTTTGCTTTACAACCAGCTCTCCAGGTGCCAGCAGGTCTGTTAACTCCCTACTCCTGGTTCTAGCACCATGGGAGGCAGAGGGCAAGCGGTACCTACAACTTCAGCAGGAACAGAAAATCCTGACTCCAGGGCTTGGCACCATGTAGCCCCCTCTTTCCACTGAGAAAAAGAACAGTGAGGACCACATAAGATCTCTGGCCCAGGGGCAGGGACACGCAAGGTTTTTACCTTGTGCTACCCCAAGTCCCTGCCTGCAGCGTGCAGGAACAGCAGCTGCCCTTCACTCTCGGTCCCCGTGTTCAGAGGAGGCTGACCCTCACCCCAACCCTCAAGTTTCTGGCTTCCAAAAGAGATTGAGGCCCGTGCTGAAGCCAGGTGAGTCCTCTCAGGTCGCTCTGCTGGCACAGTGGGAACGCCAGGCTTTCCCTTGGCGGCTGCTGGAGGCTGTCAGCTGGAGGTGCTGGCCGTATCCTGTGCAGGAAGCCTTCCTGGGAATGAAGCCAACGCAGAAGACAGCATGGCCAGGAGAAGGGCAGAGCAGAGCGACACCAGGGCCTGATGACGTGGGCCCAGAGCTAGCTACTGTTACACCTTCCTTTTCCGTGGGCCATTATACTGCCTATGTTTCTTAGTCCTGAATGAACTGCACCTCCATCCTGTGACAAAACAACAAATCCTAGGGCCAGCAAGATAGCTCAGCAGACTAAGCACCTGCTTTGGCAGGTGCAGGAACAGGGGCTCAATCCCTGGTCCCACATGCCAGGCTGGCCCCACCCCTGGGGCACGCTGAGCCAGCAGCTGAGCTCGGGTGTGGTGGTACACACCTGTAATCCCAGAGCAGGGGAGGGCTGAAAACAGGAGATACACTATGAGTCCAAGTTATGTAGTGAGACCCTGTACCAGATACAAAAATGAAAAAGAAAAAAAAAAAAAGAGCTACTGGGGAGATAGCTCAGGGGCCAGGGAGATAGCTCATGGGCTGGGAGATAGCTCAGTAGAATAAATGCTTGCCTGGCAAATGCAAGGGCCTGAGTTCAATGCCCGGCTCTGCAAAAAAAAAAGAAAGAAAGAAAGAAAAGAAAAATCCTAACTAATAGAACAACTGCCCAGAGAGTCACAAAATCTCCTGTTCCACGTGGCAGTGGAGGACCTCCAGCCAGCAATGTCTGGCACATCCTACACATTCAAGTTGGGCCATCCCTAGCTTTAACATCTCAAACTGAAATTAAGTTACACTGCCAGCATGACTACACTAAGACAACCCTCGTGGAATAGTAATTTAAACTACAGAAAGTAGCTTAAAAAAAAAATACAGTTCACAAATGAATCTGATTCCTTCCAGGAATGAAAGGATGAGTCAATATTAGGAAATCTATTGATATAAATAATTCATCTCACGAACTGGCTCAAAATAAAAGGCAGTAACAAAACCAGGCATTGGGCTGGGGGTGTCACTTGGGGTGAAGAACTTCCCCGGCATGCGTGTAAGGCTCCAATATTGATCCCCAGTCTTGCCTAAGTAAATACAGAAACAGAGAAACAAAATAAAGGTGTGTTCTTCAATGTTGAATGTATTAAATGCCAACATTAACTTCTGACTTTTAAAAATCTCTTAACAAGACAGAACCAAACATAAACTTCCTTAAGAGGTACACAGCTCTAGCCAAGAGGAGCAAAACATTCCACTGGGAAACTTAGGTCAGTACAAGGTAAACGCCACCCTCAGTACCACCGCAGGTTAATGCAATTCAAGAAGCAATAGCCCATCAACTAGACAAAACAACAACAACAACAAAAAAAAAATAAATTAGAAAAGGAAGCAAAATTCTATTAACTTGTAGATGAGAGGATTTATATGCCTGGGAAAATCCTTCCCCACAAAAAATAACAACATAAAGATCGGCAAAACTACTAGAACAAATAGAATAACTTCACAGTTTCGATCATTATTAATAAAAAGCAGCATTAATCAATAGCATTCCTCTAAAACAGAAAAAGAAGCAGGACTCTAGGATGGCAACCCAGCCAGCATAAACCAATGCTCCAAAAATACATTCCTTCTGTAAAGCGCCTACTCAGGGGACCAAGGCAGGCAGCGTCTGAGCCCAGGACAAGGCCAACCTGGGCCACACAGGCAGACCTGCCTCAAAAACAACTTCTTTTAATTAAATGAAAAATGAAAGCGTACTCCTCGCCATGTGCCATATTCCCTCGTCCCTGCCAGGGGAAGCTTGGGAAGCTGCGGGGATACATACTAACTACACCCAGATGCCACTGAGCAGGTGGCTGCATCATGATGATCCTGGCCCCATCTGCTCTGGTGACTGCGATCCATTCTCCTGAGCCTACCAACTCCTCAGGTCTCTGGGGAAGCCAGCAAGTTGCTCTCTTCTACCAACACAAGAGAAAGAGGTCCCCTCTTTGCCACATGACCCTCAGGAGCAGGGCAGACTGACATGGGCACGCCGGCCCGTGTACACATCAGTGCTGGCCTGCGGCTACTCCACAACCACCCAGCTCAGCCCCTCCTGCCCTGGCCACTGCACACGCCCGCCCTTCTGCCAGCCGTGATTTTCCTCACCGAGACTTCATAACTTGTGCTGTCAACACTTAATTTTGTGTTCAATTATCATTCTCTCAAAAAAAAAAATTTTTTTTAAGCCCTTCTGTCTCCCTGCCTAGATTCCACCTTTACTCCCAAGTGCAAGCCCTCCTGTACCCTTCCCACGCCACACATCACCAGCCACAGTCTGCCACGGCCTGCCTTTCCCAGCAGCAGGTAGCTCCTCAGCGAGGGGGGCGCAGCACCAGCCTCATTCGCTGCCCTCCCCCACCCCTGAGGCCAGTCATACGCGCAGCCACAGAAGGGGTTCAATAAAAATGTGGGTGGGTGGGTACATTCCTTCAGACCTTAGATCTGACCTCAATTTTGCCTTCAGAATATTTTTCACTTACTCCTGTGTCTCTCCACTGACATCCAAACTCTCTGTCCATTCATCCTCAGCAGGTGATAATCACCTCCATCATCTCTGTCCCCGATGGCTAAAATGTCCCCAGCAGGGCTTCCCTCCCAATCTTTTGCCCAATCTAGCCGAAGGTCTTCCCCAAAATGCCCATCTGATTGCATTACTCCCCTACTTTAAAGGCTTCGGGAATCTCCAGGAACCCTTAGGGTACCCTGGGAGCCCAGCCCTCACGTCCCCAGGCCCCCTCATAGTCCATCCGGGGCTGCTAGCTCTGCTTCCAGGAGATCACACGTCCCAAGCCTCAGGTCCTGTGCACACACAGTGGCTTCCTCTTAGGAAGTGGCTGCCGCACTTCAAAGGCCCTGGAGCACCAAACACTGCCCTATCATACACTCGCACCAGGGAGAGGCTTGCTCAGGCCTGTGTCCTCCTGGACCATAAGGTTCACGAATACCAGCTTTGCCTTTCACAGCACCCAACACAACACCTGGCACCAAATGGACATTCAGAGCACACTTTCTGGCTGGCTTTCTACGGTCCCTTCTCCACGCTGGCACAGGCTCATCTCTGCGTCCCATCTGACGCTGCTTTTGGCCTGCTGGCTTACCATTCACAGTCTCCAAGACAACACATCCACACACGCACGTATAGGTGTGAGCATCAAACATCTGAGGCCATGTCATGCTCCACAGCTCCACACTAAACACCTGAGGTCCCATCATGCTCCAGAGCTCCCTCTCGCCATGACTTTCTCACCTTGGGGTGTTACTTCCTGCCCTAAGTCATACACAGAGATCAGAACCTCCTATGCCAAGAACATTCTACCCAATGTTGATGCAAGTCAGGACCTCAAAAGAGGGAGAAGGGCTGGGGTGTGGTTCAGAGGCAGGCACCTGCTTAGCAAGGTGAGACCCTAGGCTCCACTTCCAGTGCCACAAAAAAGAACAATGAGTAGAAGGAGGAGGAAAAAGCAAAAGGGGAGCCAGAGGAAGGGGAGAAAGAAGGAGGAGGGAAAAATGTTTCACAAACAACAAAAGCCAGCTGGGATCTTTCTCTGACAAGGGTCCCTTGGCCAACAGGCCTGTAGAGCTCATACAAAACGCAGCCAATCTGGAAATTCTTTAAAATATACCTAGCAGTACCAGTATATGTCTTTTGTATGCTTTAAAAAAAATATTTGAGTGTCCTACATTAACGAGATATCTTTTCTGTTGTTATTACAGGTGCTTTTCTTCCCAGACATTGTTGGAATGTCTGTCAATATAACACATCTTGGATATAAATCAAACCACCGAATGCAGGCCGAAACCTTCACCCCCTCCACTCAGCAACGTGACCTTGGGGCATGTGGGCTCCCCACCGAGGCCTTCTAACTGCAGATGCAGGCCCCAGGCTGCCCTGGAGGATGGTGGAAGGGGCAGGGCAGGAGGGCCAAGAGAAAGGCACCCCTGGGACACACGAAGACGGAGCAAGTGCTGGGACAGGATGGGAGAGTTGGGGTAGCGAGCTCAGGGAGCGCTGTGCTGCAGACCAAGGAGATGAAGGCGTGCGATTGTCCCACGCAGCAGCCCCGGGTCCCAGACAGGCATGGTGGACACAGAAGGAAAGCGACCTCAGGACAAGGGAAGGGCTTTGGTGAAGATGGACAGCAGCTGATGGTAGAAAGTTATTATTCCTTGCAGAGGTGGATAAAATAGATGATTTATAGAAACATATCGTTATTGTTAGGAGATACAGACCAAAGTATTAAGGGGTAAAGTATCAGAATGTCTAAAAATATTCCTTCCAAATATCTTGGGGGGAGTATACACACACACACACACACACACACACACACACACACACACACAGAAGGAGAGATGAGGCAAATGTTCTGACAAATATTTGCAGTATGATTTCAACTTCTCTGCAGACTTGAAAATTTTTCAAATACTATGCAAACAAAACATAAGGCAAAAACAAATTCTTTGATAACACAGTACAATAAAGCGGTAAAGAACAAAAAGAGGCTGTCAGTGATTACGTGCTTCCTACCTGCTCTTTACAAGCACAATATTCCTGTTAGAGCACTAGTGGTTTTATGTGACCTTTCTTCGCTTTACAAAACATGGCAAGGACATCTATCATCACCCTGAAATGTTTATCTTTCCCCAGATTTCACTGCAGAAAGAAAGAAGCACCTTCCCCTCGGTGTCTTGGGAGGTAAAAGCACGGTACTAACCTCTGCTCAGTCATCCCCAGTACTGGGCCTGGCACAGCACCACGAGGTAAATATTCCTTAAAAGAAGGAGCTGTGATGAAGCTCTTGAAAGATAATCCCCATGAGGGTAACTACAGAAGCATGACTGATGCAACAATGAGAAAAAAAACTATAGTACAAGCGCTGTGTGATAACAACATTAAAAAGTCAAACTGCTCCTCCCAAGACCCTCCAAAAAACACCAAAACTGAAACAGCAGTTATATGGGGGAGGGGTTTAGGATGAGATGGCCCATATCCACATCCGAGCAGACCATGTTAGATAAAAGCAGGGCTTAAGATGGGCAGGATAGCGCACCCCCACTCAGGGGCTGAGGCAGGAGGATTCTTTGAGACCAGCCTGGGCTACAAAGTGAGCTCAAGTCCAGCCTGAACTGTATAGCAAGAGACTGTCTCAAAAAAACAAAAGCTGGGCGTGGTGGTGCAGGCCTGTAATCCCAGCACTTGGGAGGCTGAGGCAGGAGGATTGTTGTGAGTTTGAGACCAGCCTGAGCTACAAAGTAAGTTTAAGGCCAGCCTGAATTGCATAGTGAGACCTTGTCTCAAAAAGACAAAAAAAAAAAAAAAAAAAAAAAAAAAAACAGGGAGAAAGCTTGGTGGTCTAAGCACCTGCCTGGCAAGCTCAATGACCTGGGTTTGATACCCAGTACTGCATACCACACCAGCCATGCCCTATGCCAGCCACCAAAACTAGGCGTGGTGGCACACGCCTGTAATCCCAACACTGGGGAGGCTGAGATAGGAGGATCACTACGGTCCGAGCTGCACAGGGAGACCCTGTACCAAGTAAATAAATAAATACCATGAAAACAAGAGACAAGAAAAAAAGAATATCACAGGACTGTCCTGCTACAATGCGGTATATGGTTAGATTTCTAAGTTTCTGTGTAAAAATATGTAATTGTTTATTCTATTTTTTAAAAATATATTTTTTTTTCTTTACATTCTGTAGGGATTTAAAGTTCAACATATCTATACTTGATAGAAAATACCAGTTCCATGCTGTGTCTATAATGTTTGACAGATAGTGAGGTTAAGCTCAACTGCCTATGTTATAGCATAATAATATCATTAACCTTCTCTTCTGGAGGGTTAACAACTTAAGTTTACAGACCAAATGTTAGAGAAAAAGAAGGGCTATAAGGACAGCCATTTTGGCTCTAGCCTTTCAAGGTCAGTGAGAACTCAGGACATAAGAGAACCTGTACTGTAACATCCTGTAACTCAGTGATGTCCCCAATTTTCTGATTAAGGAGATTATGGGGCCACAGAAAGTGATCGACATGTAGAGAGTGCCTAAGGAGAGTCACTGAGAGAGAAAACACTCTCTCAGGCTTTCACAGAGAGCAAATTGGTCAAGCAATGGCCGTGACTCATCCACATGGCTCTAACAAAGGATCTACAAAGTATGGTACAGGATTTCAGGCTAAATCCTGAGGGAATTTGACTGACCTTATCAGATACAAAAGTTGCATTTCTTGGTGTATAGGTCTTGCTTTATCTTGGTCTTAAATGTCCAGCAGAAAAGTATAATAACAAAGTATGAAAAGTAAAGCCATATTAATATGTTGAGCTGTAAAAGGCTCAAGTCAACAACTTCTGACATTGCCAGTTCTATGGATAACCCACTACTATTATGGACTACTGGAGTATATTGGATTATTTTGCTGAATTCATGCACCTACTATATTTAAATAACAATGGAATACCCATCTTTAACAAAACTAAACAAAAAAAAGGGGGATACAAATGAAGGACCAAAGCCACTGTGATAAAATCAACATGGTATTGGCAACCAAATAGACCTGAGGATCAGTGGAATAGATTAGAAGATGCAGAGGCATCTACGAAAACACTCAGCCATCTTATCTTCGACAAAGGGGCTACACAAGCTCACTGGAAGAAAGATAGCCTCTTTAAAAAATGGTGCTGGAAAACATGGCTTTCTACATGCCGAAAACTAAAACTTGACCCAGCTCTATCACCATGCACTAAGTTAAAGTCAAAATGGATTAAAAATCTAAACGTTAAAACAGAAACACTCAATCTCCTGGAAGAGAAAGTAGGAGGAACTCTTGAAAACATAGGGGTAGGTAAAGAGTTCATGAACAAACATATATTCGCACGGGAAGCTCTTGAAAGAATCAACAAATGGGATCAACTCTTCTTAAAGAGCTTCTGCATGTCAAAAGAAATTGTCAACAGAGTGAAAAGACAACCCACAAACTTTGAAAAAATCCTAACTAATAAGCAATCAGACAGAGGTCTACTGTCTAGAAT
>PVKA01025141.1:0-33327 GCA_004027165.1 Ctenomys sociabilis
ATGTGTGTGTGTGTGTGTGCAGGGAGACAGGTAGCTTTTATATGCAGTCTCATGGAGATGGGCCACAGAGAGGAGAAGGGTTGGCCATAAAAGCAAGATGGGCAAAGACAAGCCAGGTGTCATTTCTTTATCTATGTTTGGTTTTTTGAGACAGGCTCTCACTATGTAGTTCTGGCTAGCCTTAACCTCACTGTGCAGTGAGCTCAGCGACCTTCCTGCCTCAGCCTCCTTGGAGTGCTGCAATTATAGGTTTGCACCACTACTCCTGGCTGGCTTGTCAGACTATAGGGTTTCTGCTTCTGGCATCTTGGCAGCAGGAGCTCTGGCGACCCATTCCTGAGCAAAAATTATTTTAAGCCCCCCTGTGTCCCCCATTTAAAGTCTAGATGGCGCCTTGTGAATGTGTGCAAGTCCTCCGGGTGAATGTCGTCACTGGGCTCTGCAAAGCGCTAGTAAAGTCTCTGGGAATGAGGCTGAGGTGTACAGCAGAGAGAAACGTTACCCAAGGAGATACATTGCCCCAGAGCTGGCTGGGCAGACCTGCTCCCTCCCACTCGCCTCCCTGCTCAGGCAGCACGCTGCACTCCCTAGTCCTGGCCACCTGCTACTGGGACTGCCAGGCCCTGCCCATAGCTCACAGCCACTGCCTTGGGTCACCATTGCTGAGAGCACTGGGACCCCAGGAACCCCTACCCAGGCTATTGGGCAGTGGGTTCATGCCCAGAGTGGCCAGCCCAAAAGACAGGTATGCTAGCCACAGTGCCCAGCTCCCAGAGCAGGGCATCACCCAGAGAAGTGCCATTGTCCCTGCCACCAGCTCTACACCAGTGGCCCAGAGATGGTCTCCTGGGAGTGGATGTGCAACATAAAACTTTCCCACTAAATTAACAGATTCTCAGAAGTTCCTGCCTCAGGCTGCTTCAGAGCAGCAGGCATGCTGAGTGGGAGCCAGGGTCTGGCAGCTCCCTGGAGGAGCACACCAGACTGAGCAGGTGACAGGTGTCTTGCAGGCATTCATGCCGAGAGGGTCCCTGTGGGGTGAGAATAGGTCAGACAGAGACCTAAGATAGCAGTGCACACAGGCAGTAGAGGGTTTGGGCACCCTGCCCTCAGGGGAGCTGGTATGCAGGTGGGGGGAGGTCCTTCCATCTGGTCTTCTTAGTAAGGAAACTTGGCATATTCTTATTCTTTTTTAATTTTAAAAATCTTCATTAGTATACATTGGCCATACATCATGACGTACATCATGGGGAGTAGGTACATATGTGACACACAGTCATTTTTAAACAGCAGATTTCCTTCACAATAACAAGGACCAGTTCCCAGAGTTGACACAATGTCTTAACAGAAATGTTCAGGTTCAATGAAATGGTGAGACGCACAAAGAAAGAGGAAAGCCTGGCCCAGTGCAGGGGTGAGCAGGCAATGGAAATGCTCAGAAGGGCAGCCGGATGTTTTATTTAACAGACTGAGAATTGAAAGTTGGCACTGAAAATACATTGAAAGAACTGAAGGAAATGATGACTAGCGCGTACATTTGCTCAGTGATAGCACTGCAACAAGGGAGAAGTGAGGAGTGTTTTGTTGTTGTGAGGCACTTAGTTACTCATGAAGTGGGTATGGTGTTTCATGAAGAGGATGTAGGATTTGTTGAGTGTGTCTCAAACCCCAGGGTAACCACTAAAAGAAAAGTTTAAAATAGAAGTCTGATTGATATGCTAAGAAGGAGAAAAATGACATCATAAAATGTCCAGTTAGAACCACAAGTGTCAGAAAAAGAACAGAAGACAGCAGCACCAGAATCTCGGCACAGCATGCAGAGGCATAACGAGCACAGTCAACAGGAACTGCCCAGTTGAAGCGATGCTCACCTTCTGCACAACGAGCTATATCGACAGAAAGAAACTGTCAGGCTGGGCCCAAAACCAAGACCCAGCTATGTGACCTGCAGTGTGGTTCTGTAATTCAAGGAACGCCAAGCAGCAAAAGTTGAAAGAGAAGGTTGGTGCCTCACACTTCCTGGTTTTAAAACTTACTACAAAGCATCAGCAGCCCAGAAAGTGTGGTACCAAAGTAAGGATAGATGTGTGCAGAAGTAAAATCAATCCAGAGTGTAGAAATAAGCCCACGCGTTCATGATCAGCGGATTCCCAGCAAGTGTGCTGCAGCCTTTCAAGGGGAAAAACAGTGTTTCCAACAAGTAGTTGTGGGACAAGTGAAAGCCACATGACACAAGAATGAAATTGGATGGACCCTCAATGCGTGCTGCGTACAGAGACCACCTCAAAGTGGGCGGCAAGTCTAAAGGTAAATGCTTAGTGCATAGACTAAGAAACCAGAGGGCTAAATCTGCTTCTGCAACTCAGGTTTTAGTCATGACCACGAAAGAAAGCATAGATAGGATAAATTGGACTCATGCCAGCCCAAAGTGTTTGTGCTTGGTTGAACACTATCAAAAAAAAAAGTGTAAGGCCGCTTCACGGAATCAGAGAAGGTATTTGCACAATACATGCATGTGGTGGAGTTGTATATAAATATATAAAGAACTATGAAAGAATAGAAGATAATAAAACAGTGGAGGGGAAGAAGGGATGGGGGAGGGAAAAAAACATTAGGATACATTGCATACAGATACAAATTCCTCAGGATGGAGTGAACACTACGTATGGCAAACATGGACTAATAAAATTATTTTAAAGAGAATAGTTGTGAATCAATAATAACCCAATTGAAAAATGGGCAAAAGGTCTAAGGAGACACTTCCTCAGAAAAAATACAGAACCTATAAGCCATGAAGAGGTGCCTGACATCATGCTGGATAGGGAAACACATCTCAAAATCACACCCACTAAATGGCTAAAGTCAAAAATATAACACTATGGGCAGGGACAACGAAAAGGGGAACTGTCACACACTGCTGGTGGGATTGTAAAGTTCTGCAGTCATTGGCTGCTCGGTAGATGGTCACTGAGTCACCTGGGAGCTGCCTGCCCACTCCTAGCTTGGACCAGGAGAGGTGCAGGTGGCATCCATCCAGAATCATTGGAGCAGCTCTGACATCAGCAGAAGGCAACCCCCGGGGATGAGTGGTGACACAAAGTGGGCTGTCCAGACACTAGGTTCCTCTTCCTGCAGAGCAGTGAAATGCCACTATGTACTCCAGATGGGTGAACTTTGAAAACAGTGAACTAAATTGAAATTAAAGCAGACCCTCATAATTAGGTTGCTATGAACAAATGTGTGCCCAGAAACAGATGAAGTGGCAAATTTCTAAAAAGACACAAATATGAAAACTGACTCAATCTGACAAGGAAGCCTTAACAGATATATGAGTAGAGAAGTTAAATGAACTGAAAATCGTGCAGACAGAATTCTAGCCATGGGTAGCCCTGATGGTGAATTCTATCAAATACCTACAGAAGGAAAGACAGGAATCCTGCACTCCTTCCCAAGAGAGGAACACACACTGCCACCTCGGGCTTCCCACACAGGATGCCCCTCATGGAGGCAGTCACAGGATGGATCTTTACGGAAGCATCACAAATGAAAGCCAGCAATGTATGATGGGGACTACACAACCTAGCCAGTCAGGTTTGCCCCAGGAATTCAAAGTTGGCTTAATGTTCAGAAATCAATTGCCAGCCAGGTGGAATGTGTACCTGTACTCACATCTGCATGGGAGGCTGAGACAGAAAGGTCCCAAGTTTGAGCCTCACCTGGGCAGCAACATACCAAGACTCCCATCTTTTAAAACTCTATTCAAAAATCAGTTAATGTGTAATCATTGTATCAATACAATGGAGAGCAATATGCACCCTCTCAATAGCTACTGGAAGGCAGGGCTCTCCCAGTCCCTGTCCCTTCTGGGCCTCAACACAGTGCATGTCTGGTCCTCTAATGTGAGGGGAGGGAGGATGCCCTGAGCTGCATACTTGTTTGTGCTTTTCTGTAGAAAGTCTCCTCATTCTCCTTGTCCTCCTCCTTCCTCTCCTTTGCCTTCCTTTTTCCTCTCCTGCTCCTCCTCCTCCTCTCCAGGGTACTGGGTTTTGGGTCCAGAGCCTTTACACTGAGCTACATCCCCAGCCCTTTTTATTTTTTATTTGGAGGCACGGAGGATCTCCCTAAGTAACCAATTACTCTTCAGCAGGATGTATATTTGGGTAAGAAAGCATATGCATTGCCTGGGGATTCCAAAGCAACCTGCTGCTTTTCCTGCAGCTTTTCTTGTCTCCTTGGACAGGGCTGGACCAGGCTCTCTGCACTGGCTCCAGCAAGTCCTCGCCTTGTGCACCTGAGCCTGGGGCCGCCCCTTGGAGCTGCTCTCCCTCCCGTGCTGGAGAAAGCAGGGTGGGAATGTCCTCCCAGGCTGGCCTCACATTTGTAACCCCCTTGTTTTTTATGGCCGCCTCCTTCCCTCCCTCTTAGGCATGCACTCTTGTGTATGGAGGGGCTGACTGCAATCACCCCCAGGCCTTTATTTGCAGACATTTGTAGCCATGGACACTACCGGTCAGTGCCATCTTTGTGATCCCCCACACAGACAGACCTGTGCAGACATCGTACCATGTTGTAGATCTCTGTCCACCCGAGTAGACCATCGGGGTGGGTGGACGGCATGTGCGAAGCCGGCCTCAGGCATGCTGCTGCTGGCTGAGATTTACCATTCCAACTCTTTCACGCGTATCATGGATGAAAACATCTCCCTCCCCACCTCCCAGTCCCTGTCCCTTCTGGGCCTGTTCCCAGGAATGGCATTGTTGGTGGAATGCCCACACGCCAGGGCAGAAGTTTCTGTCTTACTGCATCTAGACAGAAAAGCCCACCCCAGGTGATTTGGTGGCTCTGGTGGCCATAAAGTGGGGTCTCATTGCTGTCATTACGTTTCTCTGACTCTAAAGTGCTGGACTGCACCTCTGATCCCTGAGCACCCCTACCTGTGACTGTTTTTTTGTCATTTTAAAAGTTAAATATCTTCTTTCTAACCCACTTAGGATCATTTTTAAATATGGAGGTGACAAGATTCTGGGGGTGCTGGCAGTGTTAGGGAGAGCTAGCAGAGGCCCTCGTTTCTATGTGATCCACCCTTTTAAAAATGTCAGTGGGTTAAATGTGCACATGTTAACAGAAACTGAACCGGACCCCAACTCTGGCCCTTCCTTACACTGTTTTATTTTGAGACAGGATTTTGCTACACTGCACGGGCTGGGTTGGAACTCGATCCTCCTGCCTCAGCCTCTCAGGATGGCCTAGCAGCTGAGTGCTGCCACCTTCCTGGACTTGGAAACTCTGGCTGGCCTTGGCTCTGGGAAGTCACCGCCTAGCTTGCCTCGTGCACCTGAGCCTGGGGCCGCCCCGTGGGGCCGCCCTCCCTCCAACGGCTCGGAGCAAGTAGGGTGGGAACACGGCCGGACGGTGGCGCCGGGGTCCTGAGTCCATGGCGGTGACTGAGCTGTATGCAAAGGTAGGAGGCGGAGCTGCCAGGCGGGGGTCGCGAGTGTCCCCTCGTCCAGTTCCACAGCGCGCTGGGCAGAGCAGCTCTTGTAAGCAGGGCCACCCGGTCCCCAAACTTCCCGGCGCCTGGGGTGGGGTGGAAGCTGGGCTACAGGTCGCTGTCCCCGCCCTCCGGTGAGGAGACCCTGAAGCGCGAGAATGCGGACGTGGCCCATGAAGGCTGCTTGGGGCCAACTTGGGGCTCTGAGACCTTGCTGAGGAGGCTTTGGCTCCCGCCGACCTGAGCACCCCTGCCCCCACTTCCCTGCAGGCCCCCGGGGCTGCTACGGATGTAGGGGCCGTGAGCATAGCTGCACGGGGGGAGGGGGGGTGGCTTCCCCGACTGAAGCCTTCTAAACTGAAGGGAACGCCCTGGCCGCCGCCCTGAGCCCTCCCCGCAGGCAGCTGGCTCTGCCAGGCGCCAGCACCCAGGGTGCCCTGACCTCGGTGGGATGCGACCCTTGGCATGGTGGTGGGCAGAGCCCTGCGGGGACACTGGGAACGGGTCGGGGCGCTCCTGCCAGGCAGGGTTCCTGCAAGTCCCCCAAGTCCCCAGGCCACCATCCAGGGGACCCAGGGATTAAGATGATGTCAGGGAGTCCTGTCGTGCCAGGGTCACGTCGTCCCCACACAGCACGGGACCAGGCCCACGGGGGGGGGGGGGGGACCAGGCTGGGGTCGGTGTGCCGCGGAGGAAGAGTTTCAGGGAGTCCTGGCAGGTTTCCCGCCCGCCGGCTGGACGGGCGGGGACGCTGACGTGGCCAGGGCTTCTGCCCAGACACGGTCCCGGAGCCTGGGCAGTTAAGGGCCGGCGGAAGGCTCCAGGCATTCTCTGTTCAGAGAGCCGAGGGACCGAGGCCGCGGGGGAGCCGGAGCAGAAGCCAAGGAGGGCAGGAGAGGGGTGCAAGGTGGCCGCACTGGGGAGCAGCAAGGCCCGGGAACTGCCTAGAGCAGGTGCTGCTGGGAGTCCGAGGGAACCGGTCTGGCCACTGCGCACTGCCACTTTCAGCCAGCACCCGAGCACAGGGCGGGCGCCCTCGCACAGTCTTATCCAGCTCCTGCGGGCGTCCTCAGCAAGCATGGGCTGAGGGTATCACGGTACCAATCTTTATCTTGTGTCTGGATAAGAGTGAGCGTGGCGCATATGCCAGGTGTAGGCCTCGGAGCTTTCCTGCTTCCCTGACTTAATCTGAGTAGACAGTGCTGTGAGTTAAATGCTGCCATCCCATGTGGCAAATGGAGCTCATCCGTGCGTGAGCCACCCATGGGCCACGAGTAGAAGCCTGTGCTCTGACGCCCTGCACCTCTGGTCCTTTCCCATCATCTTTCTCCTCTCCTTTTTTTTTTTTTTTTTTTTTTGGCGGAACCGGGGATTGAACTCAGGCCTTTGCACTTGCCAGGGAAGTGCTTATTCCACTGAGCCATCGCCCCTATCTTTCTCCTCTCTGACGGCTCTGTGCTTCCCACACACAGAGAAGCTGTAGGGACATCTGTCTGCTTCCTGGTCACCAACCTGCACCTGTGCACTGCCATGGTGGCCCTCTCAGAACCCCAGGGGACCTGCCCAGCTAGCGAGGCGCAGTCCAGTGAGTGATCGGAGACCCTGGAGTTGGGATGCAGGGCTATCACAAGCTGTGTGGACAGCTCCTGTGAAGCAGGAGTTACAGGCACTGTACACACCGTGACCACCAACGTGTGTGAGCCAGTAGGGTAGCAATGGTGACAGATCAGGACAGAGAGAGGGGACATGAGAGGACATCTCTCCCTCCCTGGTGACTTCCATGCTCGGCTGTGACCATAGTGAGGCCACTGGGTGCTGCTGGTGTTCCATCTTGGGTGAAAGTTGGGTCTGCCTTCGCTCATGTGGGGACAGAGCCCCCCAGTTGGGTGTAACGCAGAGGGTTGCCATGGAGATGGCAGCTGTGGGCCTCAGCAGCCTGGCTATGCTGTCCCAAAAGGTCGGGGGCTTCTGCACTATGACCATGAGTGACTGTGCCTTCACCCTGTGGCCACGTGCGATTTCCATCTTGCTCCTACCACTCCATGAGAGCTGATAGGGATAGCTTCCCTGCTGCTGCCACACCAGCATAGATGCCCTGGAGAGGTGGCCTGAGCTCCACACAGACCAGAGCTGGGATCCCCGAGACAAGGTGCCTGGGTGTCACAGGAGCCCCTGGAGTGGCCAGAGCTCTCCAGAGAAGTCCATCACCCAGGAGGCGAGCAGGGGAGAGAGTGGAGTCATAGGGCCAAGGGAAATGGGGTGGGCATGGTGTCATCCATGCATATGCCAGTCCTCAATTGGCACTGCACCATGGCCCAAAAGGTAGCTCTGGAAGGGAACCTGTATCCCACACACACTGGAAGCATGCACCCTGATTCCAGCACCAGGGACAAAGGACAGGGCTAGGCAGCCTTGGGGAGTTTCCCATGCCTTCTCTGGCACACATACACTGGGCGGCCACCCTGTCCCATGAGTGCTGGTCACTGTTTGCCCAGACATTGTCACCCTCGAATTTCATGGGTGGAGGGACAGAGGTGGCACTGAGTCAACCCCATGTTTACTTACCAGGCTGGGCTCCCTGATGACACCTGGCCCCTATGGGCTGAGCACGTAGCCACCTGGACCATCAGGGTGAGGAGACACAGGTTCCCAAGAGGTCTGTCACAGAAGAGAAGCAATGGTGGCTCCTGTGTCCCGGACATGTCCACCTCTAATGCTGCTTTTAGCCAAATCAAGTCTAAAGCGGCATCCAGGGGACCGTGGTCCCAAGCAGCTGGACCTTAGCCCAACTCACCCAGGAGTGTGGAGCCAGCTGGAGCATCTTTGTCCTGCTGGGCTTGCACGGGGCCATTAGTGAGATCAAGGACTGATCGGCTCAGCAACCTGTGGCCAGCACTGTGGTGTCCTGGAGGCCTGGCTCCTGCCTTCTGTCTCTGGCCAACCCCCTTTTATGTGGAGCCTGCTGGGCAGTTTTCAGAAGTTTGACCAATGACTTAGAGTAACTCCAAGGTTCAGCTCTGAATCTGGTGACAGCCTCATGTGGTGGTGCATGCTGTAATCCCAGCTGAGGGAGTCTGAGGCAGGAGGATTGCAAATTTGAGTATAATGTGGATGATTGTGTAAGAACCAGTCTCAAAACCAAAAGTGAAAAAAAGGGCTTGGAATGGAGCTTGGTACAGAAGCCCTGTGTCTGTCTGTCTGTCTGTCTGTCTGTCTGTCTCTCTCTCTCTCTCTCTCTCTCTCTCTCTCTCTCTCTCTCTCTCACACACACACACACACATGCATACGCACGCACGCACATTTATTATGTCTAATTCCTGCTGAACTGGGGTATGTCTTTTTTAATGGTTTGAGTTTCATGGGGTTATCCAAAACATTTTTCCTAGCAGACCTGAGGTAGGAATATGCAGCCCATTGGCAACAAGTATGCGTGCTGGTACGGGGCTGTGCGTCTGCCAGGCTGCCCCTGTCGTCACCGCCAGGCCACCTGTCACTACCTGCCACGCTGGCTCTCTCTTGTTGTGTACCCTGTCACAGTTCTGCTGTCTGCCAAGGACTGAAGCAGCCCAGTAGCATCTACAGCCAGATGACCTTTTTATTTCGTGAATGGAGGCTTCTGATGCTAGCCAGTAGGTGTATTCCACACCCAGCCTTGTTCTGGTCTAGCATTGGTGTCCAGAGCTTTGTTTTCTTCTTATTCCTTATTTCCCGTAACATCTTCATGAAACTTTGAAGGATAAAAGAAAGTTGCACCATGCCGATGTTAATGCCCTGCTGAAGCTCCCCGTGTTTTCCTTTCCTGAGTCCCATACTCGCTCAGTTCCTGCTGTGGAAATCCCAGTGAGCTACGTGCTCCACACAGCCTGCATTGTCCTAGGTTTGCACGGTGCTCACCACACCCAACTGGGTACAGAAGCCACTGCCCCAGAGTGTCACGCAGTGCCACTCCGCACCCCAGGTGGAGCCTCCCAAGTGTCCCCCCATGTGACTGGCTTGCTGCTCCCCATCCGCCCCACTGTGTCCGCTGTGCTGTGTCCACCCTGCTGTGTCCACCCCACTGTCTGCTGCGTGGTGCTGTGGTTTTCTTTTTCCCCCATCAAACATGGCCTCCGTGTCCTGTGGGGGTCACTGTGAGTAAAGTATGAGGACTTTCCAGTCCTCTTGGCCATGAAGCAGAGGCACAGGCCAGCATCCTGTCCATGCAGTCCCTGTCTAGGTGTCTGGTGCTTGTTAAGAAGGACGGGGTTACTTTTGCCAAGCAGGATCTGCCTGCTAAGAGCACCGGCTCCCTGTTATAACCTGAGTTGATTCCCCAAAGCCACCCCAGAAAATCTGTTGCCTCAGCAAGGGAGGGACACTTCCCAGGCCCAGGGGTGTGGCAGGGAGGAGGGAGGTGACCCTGCAGGACAGGGAGCAGGAGGGTAGGTGGTACCCAGGGCTCGCCCAGAACCTGTGGACCCAGGGTCCCAGCCACGGAGCACTATCTCCCCACAGCCTGGCAATATCCAGTGCATAGGACCTCAGTTGGGGTGGGGGATGGGGCTCCTGTTCATTCTTTTGAGGACACAAACCTGGAACACATCAGCTCAGGCCATGCCCTGGACCGCTTCAGCCCTTACCGGCCCCTAGAGACCTGGCCCCCAGGTATGGTCACACAGGGCTCAGGGGACATGGTTCAGTATGTGACAGCACAGTTGTGTAGAGGCCCGGGCCCTTGGAACTCCCATGTGCCCTTGGGGCAGTGCCAGTGTGGCTGTAACGTCTCATCCTGTGCTGTTGGCCTCAGTCTCCCCTAAGTTCCCAGCACCCTGCAGAGCAGGCTATGTGCCCATTCTGTGAATTTAAAAACTGAGGCAAAGTAAAGCACTTGGCTCACAGCTCTAAGCCACACAGCCGGGAAGGCCTAGCTCCTCCACCCAGCATTCAGGAGGTTGCTGCTGCATGACACTGTGGGACAAGGGGCACTCTGTCGGTCAGGGCAGGGTGCGGGCCCTGGGGGAAAGGCTATCTGAGCCTTTGTCCTGTCATCAGTACAACAGGGTCTGGATCCCTGACCCCGAGGAAGTCTGGAAGTCAGCTGAGATAGTACAGGACTACCGAGCGAGCGACAGCGCCCTGTACCTGCGGCTGGAGGATGGCACGGTGAGAGCTCCCCAGGGCCCGAGGTGGGCGGGGGCAGGGGCTAGTCCTGCAGGAGCTGCCCAGGGGAGGGGACTCCAGGGGCACAGACCCCATCCCCTGGCCCTGTCGCTGGGCTCTGGCCAGGGCCCAGGTGCAGCCTCTGGGTCCATGCCTTCTGCTATGTTTCCAGGCACTCTGGTGTCTCAGTCACTTTCTTCACTGCTAGGACACAATATCCAATACCCACAGCACATAGCAGGAGAGGCTTGCTCTGGCTCCAGCCTTGCATGGTTGAGGGTGTGGTGGAAGGACCTCTGCTAAAGAAGGCCGAGTGCGCTGTGGTGGCTGAGAATGAGCCACCGGCCCTGCCTGCCACACTCAGGACCTGCCCCACCAGGCGAGGAAGAGCAGCAAGTGCATCTGTGTGCAAACATGTCTAGTCCCTCACCCGCACTCCTCTAGCCTTGACACTTCCTACATTGCTGAAAAGTTCAGGTCCTCTGAGATGCAAGATGCTCTCCTAGCTGTGAGCCCCTGTAAAAACCCAAAGGAAAGTTAAACACTGCTAGCACACAGTGGCCTGGATCAACATTCCCATCCAGAAGGGGAAGTACAGGGGTACAGAAAGAAGTGGGACAAAAGCAAGGCCAAAACCCAGCAGGACAAACATTAAATTCTGTAGCTCCATGTCCAGCACACAGGGCAAGCTGTGGCAAGATGCAAATTCTCGAAGGTTTGGGTGGCCCTGCCTCAGTGGCCTCTTGAGCAGTATCCACCTGCTACCGGCTTGCCTGCGGCTTTCCTCAAACAATCCGTGTTCCTGGCTTTTCTGGCATCTGGGGGTCACCACTGCACTTTGAGCTCCTCTCTCCCAGCTTCCTGCCCAACCTCCTCAGGAGGGGAGCACGCTGCCTGGGAGGCCTTCTAAAATCCCTTGCATTCTGCATGCCGGTGAAACCAGCACCACGTGGATGACACTGCAGTCTCCCACCAGCTCAAGCAGCAGCTGGGTTCCCTTGAATTGTGTCTGCAGAGGCCACTGATTGCCTGGGTAGTGGAGCACTGTGAGCTAATCCTGAAGAGCCAGTGCCCTGGGACCCCCAAGGCAAGGCCTGCCACTGTTGGCCCCACCCGCTGGAGAAGGCTTCACCTGCCCTCCACGCGTTTTTCACACTGGCGATGCAAAGTGCCTGGCTTCTCTGTAATGCTGCTCTTCTCCACAGCCAAGCTGTCTTCAAAACGTTACAGGCCCCACCTTTACCATTGCATCCTTTCTGGCTGTCTTACTGTTCTCTCATTGCTGAAGCAAAATACCTGACGCCCAAAGTTAAAGGGGAAAGGGATATCGAGCTCACATTTTGTGGAAGTTTCAGTCCATAATCAGTGGGCTCCAAGGCAGGATGGTGCATGGCAGAGGGGAAACAGTTCTTGGTGACAGAAGACAGCAAAAAACAAGAAGGGAGGAGTCAAGACTCTTGTCCCTTACGTTGTATACAGGCTATAGGTAGATTTACCGACCACACACCCTTAATCCCGGCAGCGCACACTCAGTCATCTCTGAAAAACTTCTATGACTTTATGAGGCTTTCTGTATCTGCACCTAGGTACAAACCATAGGACTGGCCAAGTTAATGCTTTTAAAAATCACTCCTCTATGCCACTTTCCTCTTGATTTTCAGTATAACATTGACTAAGTGCAGCAAAAAGTACCCATCCAACAGCCTGAATGGTGGGCTGCCCTGAAGTTTCCTCAGCCAGGTTATTAGTCCACCATCTTCAATTTCAGTCTCTTGTGAAGTCTCAGGAGAGGAGCAAAATGTAATCAAATCTTCTGCCAGAACGTAAAACACGCGGGCCAGAATCCAATTGCCGATGGGGCCCTTGTTCTCAGCTGGAAGCTCCTGAGCATGACCTTTGTCACCTCCCTTTCTACCAGCACCCTCGTCCTCGGAGCTCTCACCAGAATTTCCTGTCAAGCTCAGCTCATCGCTTTCTGGGGCCGCTTCTCCAGCCAGCATCTCCAAACCTTCTCACATTCCTCCCAGAAGCCAGCGCCAGAGGCTTTGAAACACACGATCAGAAACAGTCACAGCAGCAAGCCCACTCCTGGTGCCAGCATCTGCTGTCACTTTCTCACCACCAGGACTCAGTACCCAACACCTACAAATCAAAGGGAGATTGGTCTATTTCATCTCACAGCAACAGCTCTTAGTTGGCAGGTTTCAAGACAGGAAGGTATCAGAAGGGCCTGACAGAGGAAAGCTACATGAGATGGCCCGAAAGCAAAGAGAAAAGGAAGGGAAAGAAGCCCTCCCAGGTCATGCTGCTGGGGCTTCCAGAGGGTCCCCAGGCTGGGTTAAAGGCCATCTGGGTGTGTCAGGAATTAACAGCCACTCCTGCAGGTTTAATAGAAGTTATGGGCCACTTCTGCGGCCACTCCCCTCAGGAGGCTCTCAGAGGCTGTCATGCCCTGAGCAGCTTCTGAGGGTCACATTCCCGTGCTAGGGCCTTGATGGGCCGTCCTTCCCACCTTGAAGGCAGTGTCCTGATGCTCTGGATGTAGAGCTGGACAGAGAATTCAGGTACTGGGGCCTGGGGTGCCTTGTGTGTACCAGGTAATGGAACTGACCCAGCAGGAAAGGAATAATTTAGTCACCCTATCCTGAGGGGGGAAGACACACATCATGCTGAAGGGCATGTCCTCAGGAGTCGGGCTATCTGTGTGTGAGGCCCAGACACTTCTCAAGTGTGAGAGGAGTTAATAGCTGCCACTCCCCCAGGTGTGTCAGGAGTTAAAGGCCTTCTGGGTGTGACAGGAATTAACAGCCACTCCTGCAGGTTTAATAGAAATTATGGGCCACTTCTGCCCAGGGGCCACAGGAGTTAACAGCCACTCCCCTCAGGTGTGACAGGAGTTACTGGTCACTCCCCCTAGAGGAGACAGAAGTTAATGGTAGTGGCTCTGCCCAGGTCATACAGGCCACACAAGTGTCCTTGTCCACACAGGAAGATGCCAGCATCCCTTCCCGACTGCTGTGCCTGGGGAGTTGCCCAGCACACTGGGTGCCAAGTGGGCTGGGTGGCTTTGCTGCTGAAGACACTCTCAGGACAGTGGCATCAGCAGGGGCCCTTCTGTGGCACAGGGCAAGGTGCGGTGGAGTGGCAGTGGCTCACCTCCACCCTCCAGGCCAGGTGGTGGGAAAGCCCCACTGGGTGGAAAAATGTCCCCTGCCACTGCTGCTGTACTGCGCCCAGGTGGGCTGCTCTCCCCTCTCTCCTCATACAATGGCTCAACTGGAAATGCAGGTTGCTGATTTAAAATAGAAAAAAGGAAACCATGAAAGTAAAAATTACAATTGACAAACTTTTTATTTTGTTTTTGCAGAACTGGGGACTAAACCCAGGGGTTTTATGCTGAGCTATATCCCCAAAGCTTCACATATTTACTTTGAGACAGGGTCTCCCTAAGTTGCCCAGCCTGGCCTTGAACTTGCCATCCTCCTGCCTTCTGCCTCTTTTCCTGCCTTTCCAGAGTGGGCAGGGCCTACCTACAGAGCGCCCAAAGCCCACTCCATTCTATCTGCCCTGTTTCTGGGTTGGGATGGCTCCGCAGAGTATAAGGAGTATAAGGAGGAGGGGCGGCTCACAGTAGCTCCAAACCTTACTTTGGGAGGCGGCTGTCATCCGTGCCCAGGAGCTGGAGTACCCCACTGAGCCTGGCCTGCTGCCCCCGCTCCGGAACCCCGACATCCTGGTGGGCGAGAACGACCTCACCGCGCTCAGCTACCTGCACGAGCCCGCCGTGCTACACAATCTGCGCGTGCGCTTCGCCGAGGCTCGGCTCATCTATACCTACAGCGGTGAGGATAAGCAATGGCTGTCCGCGGGAAGGAGCCCAGAGCGCAAGGACAGCGGCGCCGGGCTGGGGCCTCCTCCCTCCAGCACCAGGAGAGACCCGGATGTTGAAGCCGGGAACTCGGAAAGGAGGGTGTTGTTTTGATTGGCTTTGTGTTGGGCTTAACCCCAGGCCCTTTGCCCTCACCCCTTTCTAGATTTCTAAACGCAGTGTTTGCTGCATCAGGCCCATGTACAGGCCACAGTATTGCCCTCCCGTGTGGAGCTGGTGCAGGAGCATAGCCTCTTTGTTTCTTTTTATTCCTCCACTACGCCAGCCCTTTCACGTTTTTCATTTTGAGACACAGTCTTGACAACCAGTAACACGCAGCTCCTCCTGCCTCAGCTTCCCAGAGTGCTAGGATCCCAGCGCATTCCTCCATGCCCCGTGAGAGCAGAGGTTTCCGATGACCACACTCCTGGAAGCTGGAGTCCCGGGGCGCGTAGAGGCCTGCTGTGCTCAGCATCCGGAGTTAGCACAGGGCACTCCTATGAGGCAGCAGCGCCTTAGCTGGGCCTCTCTTCCACTGCCACCCTGGGGCCCATCTGACCCCAGTGACCCAAAGGTGCCACCACTGGATGTCGCTGCCCTGTGACCCTGATGAGGTCCTGAGCTGTGAGCGTTGGGACAGGGTCTGCCCTACAGCTGCTGCCATCTTTCTGCAGGCATCATCCTAGTGGCCATAAATCCATACAAGCAGCTGCCGATCTATGGAGACGCCATCATCCACGCCTACAGCGGGCAGAACATGGGCGACATGGACCCTCACATCTTCGCCGTGGCAGAGGAGGCCTACAAGCAGATGGCCAGGTAGCGCTGTGTCACCCCTTTGAGCCTTTTTGGTCCAGTATCCATGTCCATAGCCATGGGGGTGAAAACCTCCTCAGCCTCACGTACCTGGTGCGTTGCCTGGAGCTGTCATGCATGGCCAGCTCCTCTTGGGTTCCCAGTCTCCTGTTGGCAGTACCAGGTAGCAGGCCAGGGTCACACACGTCAGGTCACACCCAGCCCTGTGATTCCCTCTGGGCCTGGCCAAGTCACCAAGGGGAAACTGAGGTATGGGCCATGAACGAGCTGGACGTTCCAGGTACCAGTTCTCCCAAGTCATGGGCAACACACTGACACCGGCTCCCCGGTGAGACCTGCGTCCTCAGGGCCAGCGCCCAGACACATCTCCCCTTGCTCCAAGTCACAGTGTGCCCAGGGACTGTTGTCCTCCCTGTGAGGTGGCCAGGATGCACACGTACTGCAGTGGGGGGTCACACAGCTGTCACCAGGTCCCTGAGAAGGGAGGCAGGAGGACATCGAGTAGTGGAGGCAGCAGCCCCAAGATCTCATAGCCCCAGCTGCTCCTGCTTCAGGCTCCTTGCAGCTACACGCTTGGTCACCTTGGTGGCCATAGCCTGGCCACCAGCCATGGAAGCTCGCTGGGACCGCAGGGCAGCAGTGACCTCCTCCTGGAGGTCGTTTTCTGGCCCTGTGGCCATGGATGTGCTTGCTAATAGACTGGAGTCAGGACTCCTGGCTTTACCTCCCCAGTCCATCTCCCTGCTTGAGGGGCCAGGTCACACGGTACGACCAGGAGCCTGGGTCTGGGGGTCCCCTGTCCAAGTCACCCCTGTAGCACAGACACACATGTCCTGGGACTTTTGTGAATTTGAGAATGCCTGTAAATATCTCCCCAGTGCCTGGCGTGTAAGTTGCACTATACACATAGAATGTTACTATGCTGTTATAATCTCAGAACATGAAAAGTTTGACACATTTTTAAAATTTCTGCATAGGTGGGCATGGTGGCACAGGCCTGTAATCCCAGCACTCGGGAGGCTGAGGCAGGAGGATTGTTGTGAGTTTGAGACCAGCCTGAGCTACAAAGTGAGCTTAAGGCCAGCCTGAACTGCATAGTGAGACTGTCTCAAAAAGACAAATAAATAAATAAATAAATAAATAAAATAAAATAAAATTTCTGCATTACGTAAAGAAGCACGTGGGGTGCAGAGTGCATGTGCCCCTGGATAACGCCTTTGACATGCACCTGCCATCAGCGGGTGCTCTGAGTGGTGAGGGGCTGCATGCCTCCTCAGCCACCATGCAAGCTGGTCATGCCTCCTGCGCCTGTGGGACCGTCCCGTCTCCCTAGGACTGACTGGCTTGTTGTGCGTGCAGTGAGACTGCTGCCACGGGCACCTGCTTTCCTCCTGTATCAGGAACTGGGGAAGTCACTGGCAGATGCATTCCACACACACTGTCCGGTCCACTGGTGGGTGCCCCATGTGTTGGGGGAATGTGACCCAGTGGCTGCACACCAGTGGCCCGGTGCCCACCCAGCTTCCTGTGCTTCACCCAGTGCCTGTATGTGAGAAATCAGTCACGAAGGCGGCCAACCTGGGCCTCATAGTGCATCCAGGGCCTCACTGGGGACACGCAGGACACTACTCCGTCACCCAGGAGGAAATGCCCTGAAGGCTTAGGGCCATGGCAGTGTTTTGCCTTGGCCCATGAGCTGCTTCTCAGGCTCCCTCGAAGAATGCCACCCTTGTAACGAGAAGAGCAGACCCAGTGACACCCTCTCCCCTCTGCTCCAGGAACAACAGAAACCAGTCAGTGATTGTCAGTGGCGAGTCTGGGGCCGGCAAGACCGTGTCAGCCCGCTATGCCATGCGGTACTTCACCATGGTCAGCAGGTCTGGCAGCAACACCCAGGTGGAGGACAGGGTGCTGGCATCCAACCCCATCACAGAGGTGGGTGTGGCATGGACACAGCTCCAGGACTCTGTGGGGTGTGGGGACCAGGTGGTGTGGGCACAGCTCCAGGTCTCTGTGAGCTGTGGGGCTCCTCACTGCTGTGGGCTGGAAGCTGTCCTCAGGTTAGCAGAGTTCTAGACAGCGGTACCCAGAAAGCACCCCTCCATGACACGTGTCCCAGGCCCAGAGCTCTTACTTAGGCCAACTGCTTACCATGGTGTGAGTCTGCTCTGCCCTGCAGGGCCACACAGAGCCCGGGGTGGGGCCCAGTAGCTCCGGCCCAGTCACCTGCACAGTGAGACAAGGACCTACCTGGACCCATGTGGAGGAGAGCTGGTAATGCAGGAATTTGGACTCAGAGGCCTCCCCTCTCTGCTGGCTGAATCCTAACCCTGATCTGCAGGGATTGGTTCCTGGCCCAGCCTACTTGGCCACTGTGCAGGTCCTGGGTGGGACATAATGGCAAAGAGGAAAGCCCAGTCCTCAGCCTAGGATCCTCAAAGCTGCCACAGGCACACTGAGCACTGAGAAGGAAAGGGGCGATGTCCAGCTGCACCTGGATCACAGCTTATGGACATCAGCCAGCTAGAGACAAAGGTGACCATCCCAGATTAAGCAGGACACTCACCGCAGGGCAGTGTCACAGTATACATCAGGGCACAGGCATGAGTACGTGATACAGGCAATAAACCAGGGCTTCCCACTGAGTTACCCCTCCGCTTTTTTTTTTTTTTTTTTTTTTTTTTTGAGACTGGGTCTCTCCAAGCCAATCAGTTACCCAGGTGGGGCTAGACCTTTCCATTCTTTTCAATTCTCCTGCCTCAGCCTCCTAAAGTGCTGGGATTACAGGTGGGCACCACCACACCCCTCTGCCAGTAAACAGTTGTGTGTGGCTGTGTAGTTAGGGTTTGTCTCCCACAAACTGTAAGCTCTGTGAAGACAGAACCACATCTGGTCTGTCCACTTTTGCTTATCAAGCCTATGGCATGTAGTGCTGTAGGCGACAGCAGGTATTTGGGGACAAGGGTCCAGGGTGACTGGGCAGGAGTGCAGCACTAGTGCATGGGGCCCCTCTGCTCCCACAAAGCAAAAACAGATTCACCCTGGAAGAAAAGGCAAACCTCAGGCCCACAGGAAGGGGGATGCAATTGGAGAGTAATGAGGGGAGCTCGGAGGATTACTTGGGCTCCCAGTCACTGAAGACTTGGTCCACGGTCTGCTGGCTCAAGGCAGGAATGGCCAGGTAGAGGGGACTGGGGGCAGAAAGGTTGCTCTCCTCTTGGTGGCCAGGATGCAGGAAGAGAGGAACTAGGGCAGGCATGTACCCTTGCAGATCACCCAACCAGGCTCTGCCTCCTGTAGCACATGGGTCTGGTCCCCTTCCACACATGGGGGCCCTGAGGAGCACTTTAGTCTCTTTCCTAGCCATGAACACTAGGAAAAGTGACCATGACCGAGATCTCGAACATGGACCCCAGGGGCACAAGTCACAGAGCCCAAGCTCTTCCTGTTCCTCCTAGTGTCTCCGGGGGAAAGGGAACCTTCGCTGTGTCCCACACTCACATCCACCTCCAGTTGCTCCTCTCCTGTCCAGTTCCTCCCATCAGGCCTACCCCCACAGATAGGACCAGATGTCACTAAAGGCTGCTTCAGTGATCTTGATGCAAAGATCTCCTAATGTTATTTCATGAAAGCCTCATGTCATCTAGGCTGTCGGGAATGCCAAGACCACCCGCAACGACAACAGCAGCCGGTTTGGGAAATACACAGAAATCAGCTTCAATGAGAAAAACCAGATTATAGGAGCCAACATGAGAACATACCTGTTGGAGAAATCAAGAGTCGTTTTTCAAGTAAGAATAAAAGTATTCACTGAATTTCTATTTCCCCGACTTTCAAATGTTACCTGGCGACTACACAGGCAACCTGCGTTGTTCTGTGGCTTGAAGAATCCAGTCTTCCTGTCTTTCATTTGCAATCCATAGTCTCGCTTTAATAAGCAAGAAAGAAACTGGTAGCTAGGTATCCCTCAGTGGAATTGTGCATTTGGGGAGAGGGTTTTGATTCAAGTTTCAAAAAATTTAGAAAAGGAGGGAAGGAGCCCAGTGGGAGAAATTGCAGAAGTCCAGGCAGTGTAATGTGCAGGCAGCGGCCTCCGGATTATGGCCCATAGCAGAGAGGGCGCTGGCTGTGGGTGGCTCCGCCCACCTGGGAGGAGGCAGAGCCCGGCTGGGACAGAGGTCACCCTGGTGGTCATGGCCCCTGTTCCCATCCTCACTGCTCTAACAAAGCCACCAGCTGTCACCAGCTTGAGAGGATGTGTGGGGGGTGGACCATCCCAATTAACTCTCTGGGATCCTCAATAGGAGGGACATTTGTCTCTGCAAGGCTGGTCTAATGCGGGGAACTTTCTGTTTTGCAGTCAGAAAATGAACGAAATTACCACATTTTTTACCAGCTCTGTGCGTCAGCACAGCGGCCAGAATTCAGACGTCTGAAGCTGGGTATGTGCCGGACACAGGGCCCAGGGCCTCTTCTCAGGGGCTCAGGTTCTTACTCACTTTCTGTAGTGCCATCATGTGCCTTCCCTGAATGCACTGTGTCTAAAACCACAAGACCCTCCTGCTTCAGGGGTGGAATCCACATAGAAATAGAGCTGGGCCCGGCAGGAGGGGTGCTCAGATGGGGGTGCCCCACCGCTTCCCAGGAACTGTGGGTGAGTTCATGCCACTTGCAGGTGCCCTGCTATGGTCTCAGCCCAGCGTCACTGCTATGGGCCACCGTCTGACGGCTGTTGCCTGCGTGGTGACGCTGCCCGGGCTTCTGCGGTTACCTCTACTGGGCTGCTTCCCGGCATGGTGACTTACCCTCCGCGTCACGTGGCTCCCCTCAGCAACTTGACCCAAGCACTGTGGCCTGGGCCTCCCCATCTGGGCCTCCACACTGTGCTGCCAGTGAGAACCAGCCTGGGGCCTGTTTTCTGCAGATCTCTCTTGAAAATGCCATCGTGCCCTACTTGCCACAGCACCAGAGCTGTGTGCATGGGGCTTCGCTGCTCTCTGCTGTGCCAGCCCATACACCGGTGCTGTGGCAGGCTGGGACACACAGACGCCATGCCATCACCTGGCCTAGCAGCCTGGGAGCAAGGTTTCCTGCTGCCAACCCCAGCCCCCTCCATCGTGGTGCGCAGGCCTCAGGTGCGCGTGGCCAATGCTCACTGTCCTCTTGGTCCCAGGTCCTGCAGAAGAGTTCAATTACACGAGGATGGGTGGCAATGCAGTCATTGAGGGTGTGGACGATGGGGCAGACCTGGTGGAGACACAGAGGACCTTCTCGCTGCTTGGTGAGTGAGTGAGGGTCCCGGGGTGGGGCTCAGATGGGGAGGGAGCTGGGAGAAGAGGCCATCCAGCAGCCTGTATCCTGAGGCCCCGGAGGTGCCCGGGTAGCCGAGTCTGAGAGGTCAGAGCCCAGTTTCCCCTCCAGAGAGCAGGCATGGAGCTCATCTCCCCCGGCAAGCCCCCAACCCCTGCGGCTGGGGCAGAGCACTGGCCTGGGCCTGCTCCTCAGCCAGGACTAAAAAGTAAAGCTGCCACACGAGCGTACCAGTGTACCTGCTGGGGGCTGAGCAAGAGGAGACTGACAGCGAGCACTGCATGGGGCTGTGAAGGGCTTTGCTTCCCATGAGTAACTCCTGCAAACCTTGCCATGCCCCGTGGAGGAGAGGCACAGGGAAACTGAGGCACAGAAAGCCACCTGGTCAGGATGGGCAGACCGACTTTGCATGCTGGACCTCTTGAAATAGCTCATTTTTATGCAGAAGCTAAGGTTGGGTGTTGGCCTGGGGCTGCCAGGTGTCCTCAGCACCTCGGGCCACCTTAGTGCCCAGAGCTCATGCCCATGAGTGCTGTGCACCTGGACACATTCATCCTTATGTTCTCGCGTAACCACCAGCTTGGCCCCAGACTGGGGGCCACTCACATCTTGCAGAGGTCTCAGTTGCTGCGTTTCCCTGGCGGTCTTGTGTGCAGTACTGACAGTCATAGGCAGTCGAGGTTAGAGTGCGTCTGTCCGTCCATCTGAGTGGCAGGAAGACGGGCACCACTGGCAATGGAGGACGGTGGAGATTCCCAACCTGAAACCCCGTCCTGCATCCCAGAAGCACCTGGCCCGGCTGAAGAAGCGCTTCGGGCACTGAGTTCTGCCAAGTGTGAGGGGAATGGGCCACCGTCCTGGGGCCTGCCTGCCCAGCCCCAACCCCAACATGTCTGGCTTTGAGTCAAAGGGACCTGAGCTGGATGGTAGCCGGGCCACCAGGGAGACCCCTTCCCCAGGGCCCTCTCCTCTTCCCCTGGATGTGAGAGTGCAGGCCCCAGTGATGCCAAGCATCTCATGCCTCACACTGTGGCTGGCTGCTTCCTCAAACATGTTCAGGAGGCCCAGGTAGAATCTCCAGATTGTTTTTTCAGGACTGGGGTCTGAACCCAGGGCCTTCACCATGAGCCACATGTCCAATCTCCCACCTCCTTTGGGAGCCATGCTTGCTAAGTTGGTAACTGTCCAGGCTGGACTACACCTTGCAATCTTCCTGCCTCAGCCTCCGACAGTGAGAGGAGTGGCAGGGCTTTGTATGAAGCGACCTCGGAAGCTTGGCAGCAGAACTGGCACTGTGTTCTGTGTGGACAAAGCACAGTGACCTGGCACCTGCTCAGGCTTGGGACTCTCAGGGAGGGAGCCCTTAATGTGGGAAACCAGGGGGCTGCATGCTGGGTCACTTTTGGAGAGGCACTACCCACCCGGTGGGTCATCTCCAGGGCAGAGCTGTTGTCGGGAAACAGCTCAGGAACCATGTGTGTGGAGCCAGCGTGAGCCCATGCACACACGGTGGACATGGACACTGCCTGGCTCTGGGCCAGCTGTGACCTATTGTGACCCTGTGGCTGCTCTTGACCCAGCCATCCTGGGGGCCCTGGTGGCATCAGGGCCATGTGACCCATGGGGTGGACTCCAGGGGTAAGGATCCATAGCTGCACTGTCCCAGGTCATGTGGCCTACACAGCCCATGGGTTCTACAGAGGTTTCTGCTATTCAGGAGAATGCCTTGTGTTCAGTGTCTCCCCCTTGTGTCCTAGTGTAGGGATCCCCTGGCAGCCCCATGCCAGAGGGGAAGGTCCAAGGGTCAGAGATCTGTCTACTCTTTTGTTTGATTGGTTGTTGGAGACAGTCTCACTTTGTAGCTCAAGCTGGCTTCCACGTCTTTTTGGCTCACACCTTCTATCTTTTTGTGGGACTGGGGGCTGAACCCAAGGCCCCATGCAGCTCCATCCCCCACCCTCTTTTGGGGGGGTTTATTTGGAGACAGGGGCTCACTGAGTTGCCAGGCTGGGCTCACACTTGCAATACTCCTGCCTCCTCGGCTGCAGCCTCCTGAGTGCCGTCATACCTTCCGCCAGGGTGGTGCCCGGCTGGCCTGTGACCTTTGGAGGTGGCTTCTCTGTAGTTTGGGGGCAGGGATCACTCACAGGCTTGGGGAGCAGAGGGGCAGATCCTGACTTTTGGAGAAGCAGGTGCTGGTGCCGGGAGGGGAGCAGGCTACTGGGGCGGGGAGGGGGGCGAGGCACTAGCTCTGTCCTGGCTCCCACACTGTGTCCCCCACATATTGGAGCCTGAAGAGAGGTCATATTGGTGCTGGACAAGGTCTCAGGGGCCTGTCGGACACACGGCTGCTCTCTTCTCTGGTGTCCTCCCCCATTAAGCCCCATGGGGACTGGAAGCCCCACTGGTTGGTCCCTGGGGGCTAGGAGCAGAGGGTCAGAGGGGCAAATAGGACCCAGAATTATAGGGGTTCATGAGAAAAGAGAAAAGAAAAGCTCTGAACATTTCTGGGTGAGGTGGCACATGCCTGGAATCCTAACACTCTGGGCAGCTGAGGCAGGAGCCTGGGCAATTAGTGACCTGTCTCAAAATTTTTAAAAAGGGTTAGGGATGCCCACAGGGAGACTATACACTGAGCAAATGTGGCCGTTTCTCGGGAAGCTGATGTGAAATGGCCGGGCAGGAGCTGGGTCAGTGGCAGCCACCCACAGCCCTGCACAGGGGAGGTGGAACTGGGTGCCTGCCCGGAGCCTCACCCCTGCCCAGGGCTGGGCACTGACAAACAGGGCCCCTTGCTTCCAGGCTTCCAGGAGGACTTCCAGCTGGACGTGTTCACTGTCGTGGCTGCCATCCTTCACCTGGGCAACGTGCAGGTCACCACAGCAGGCGCCGAGAGGTCCTCCGTCAGTGTAAGGGCCCTTCCCTCCCCTCCTAGAGAGAGAGATGCACCCGCAGCTCCCCTGGGGTGGGCGCAGTTACATAAGTACCGTGCGCTAACCGAGCTTCGGGCACAGTTGTCAGTGTTTCTCTTTTACTCAGCACGGGTGGTGCCTATGGCCTGGACATAGGCTCACGGTCGCGGTGGCTGTCACAGAGGAACGCCCACCCCGCTGGGCACAGTGGGCTTCCTCAGGGGTGGCCCAGGAAGCAGGAGGAGGCAGAGGCTGGGCCATCGTGATCCACAGGAGAGTCCCCATAGGGGCCCAGAAGATGCAGAGCCCTCAGCAGGCTGCCGGGACTGCAGGAAAGCCGGCATCTAGGGGAGTACGTGGGTGATAGCCACACAGGCAGGGAGGCACCAGTGGGCCCGAGCAAAGGCCCGTGACAAGGTCCTGTGTCGTCCATCTGACCAGGTGGCTCCAGCCACACCTCAGGAAGTGCACAGGCAAGGAGTGTAGAGCTGGCAAGTGCATGCAGCCCTGTGTCCTCCCTGCATTCTCACTTGGTGGGGACAGCAGTCCCCGGAGTCACTCTGCACAGGGTGCTGACCATGGAGGGCCACCCTTACCATCCCACCTAACCCTAGGAAGCCCCAGTGGCCCTGTTTCCAAACACATGAGGACAGGCCAGCATGTGTGTCCTGAGACATCCCATCCTAACAGCATCTACAGAGCTCTCCAAAGTTGCTAGTTTGCAGCAGTGGACCAGGGAGACTGAGGCGGGGGAAGGGCGCTGTGTCTTGGGCCTAGCACTGGGCGTGAGCTCTCCTCAGTTCACAAGTGCCGGCTCCCTTCCCAGTGTGTGGGTCTCAGGCCATCAACCCCAAACATAAGGCAGTGGACGAGGTAACCACAGGCCCAGGTTAGGGTGGACAGTTCCCGCTAACAGGCTCATTCGGACCAGAGAGGCGGTACCTGCACTCTCCCCTCCAACTCCAAAAGACCAAGAAAGTGATGTCTACCCCTCACATTGTGATCCAAGGACACTTGCTCTCATGAACTTTGTTTTCCAAGAAACACTCAGTTGCAGGAAAAATGAAAACTGACAACCCAGAAACCCTTCTCAGAGACACCAGCTGATAGTGACTGACCCTGACATTCTCTGAGGGACCCACTTAGGTGTGGAACAGACTGTTGGGCAGATGAAATGTGGGTGAAGCCACCCTCAAAACCCCCAGGTGTCACCTCTCTGCCTTCCTTCGTGGTAGCAGCTCTCACTGGGAAGTTCTGGTTCCTTCGCAGGCAGGAGGACAGCAAGGGCTGTGCCAGTCCTGCCCTAGCAGAGGTGGAGTATGAGCCCAGAGTGACCGGGGTGCTGGCCGGGGCTGGATGGGGACTCAGGCAGCAGGACTGCTCGCCCCCTTCCTCTGACCTTCCTATGCCACCCAGTCTCCTGGCGGGCTGAGACGGCGTCCCCTGTGAAAATCCCCTACGCCAGAGTAATGGCCATGCCTGGCCACACGAAACCATCTCCCTGGCCAAGTGACATGAGCCCCAGGCCGCCTTGGCTGTGGACAAGAGAGTGCCTCCCCCTGTCCTCACCTGCCTGGGCTCAGAGAGAAGTCAGGCGCATGGTGTGCGACGGCATGGAGAAGCCCCGGGAAGCTGACCAAGTCAGCTTAATCACGGGATGAAGCACCCAAGGCTGAAGCTGGCAGGAGGAGAGGCCCACATGTCTCATGGTTTCCAGGGCATGCACCCCTGATTGGCAGCTCCAGGGCAGAGCAGCATGGCAGAGGCCTGCACAGAGGCTGCTTGCCTCATGGTGGCTGGGAAGCAGAAGGGCCCAGGGGCCACTCCACCGAGGCCCTGCTCCTGGCAGTGCATTTGCCATCATGGGTTCCATGGTCTCACACCACACTGACAGTGCCACTTGTTCCGCACAGAGGAGCCTGTGGGGACATTGTAGATAGAAACCATGACAACAGCCCTGTGTAGGCTGAGAAGCCTCCAAGGAACGGAGTCCTAGCTGGCTATATCTGGAGTCCCAGTCCCCTTCCTGTGTGGGGCTACCATGGCCACCCTGAGCCCTGGGGCACACCCTACCTGTTGCGTGGCACCGTGGCCTGGCACCATGGCATAGGCAGGGATAGGGCCAATCCATCCTCCCATGCATAAGGAAGGGGTGCTCAGGGGGGCATGGCCTAGGTTGGCTGTATCACTGCTACAGGGCCCCTCAGGGCTGGGTGCCAGCCAGCGTTCCCATGTCCCCACCTGCCTGGCTCCAGGCCCGGGCTTTACCACCTGAGGCCTGTCACCCTCTCACCAGCTCCTGCTTGCCTGGTGCAGACCTGGCATGACCCTGACAGGCCCTCTGCTGTCCTTGAAGGAGGATGATGGTCACCTGAAGGTGTTCTGTGAGCTCCTGGGCCTGCAGTGTGACCAAGTGGCCCAGTGGCTGTGCCACCGGAAGATCATCACCAGCTCGGAGACGGTGGTGAAGCCCATGACCAGGCCGCAGGCCCTGAACGCCAGGGACGCGCTGGCCAAGAAGATCTATGCCCACCTGTTCGACTTCATCGTGGGCAGGCTCAATGGGGCTCTGGGCTTTGCGGGCAGGCGGCGCTGCTTCATCGGGGTACTGGACATCTATGGGTAAGACGGCAAGGCCACTCCCGCTGCTGCTTCTGCTGTGCTTTGCGTGGTTTGGAGACAGTATTCTCCATTTTATGGGTATACCAGGGTGTTCAAGGTGTACAGTGAAGGTTGAAATTTAAAGTATTTGTCACAGTAAAAGCCACAGCACCACAGATCCCCTCCCAAGCCCTTCACCTCGCCTTGAGCACACTTATGTTCATACCGCTTTGGAGTCCTCTTTCCTGAGTGTCTTTAGGAGTTGTGATCAAATATTCAGTGAATGCTGCTGCCACTCAGGGCAAAGGCAGGACCATAAAAACATGGCACTGTGTCACCCCCACCTTCCTTTTTTTAAAATTCATCTTATTGACTGGATTTGGTGCTCTTTCCCAACATGAAAACGACTACGAAAGAGAAAGGCTTTGAAACAATCCAGGACACTGAGGCAGGCGGGACAGCACAGCCAGACCCCCAGGAGCTGCTGCAGGAAGTGGCAAGAACATGGGACAAGTGTGTTTAAAGCAAGGGGCAGATGGTGTTTCAAGAGGGACTCGGGCAGCAGGTCTTTTACTGCAGTAACCTATGAACAAGTTTTCCACTCTTGTCATATTTTTTGATTATGCTACAGCACTGGGTGCAGGCATGGATGTGTTGACCTGTCCCTCAAGGCTCCAGTATAGCCCTGCAGAGCTGGAGGCCCTGACAGGCTCAGCAGGGGTGAGGTGGAGGGAGGCTTAGCCTTCCCTGACAGCCAGGACAGGGTCACACTGCTTGCAGACAGTCCTGGTTCCTGGCATGAGCAGGGGACCCTGGGATCACAGGCTGCGGGCAGGAGTGGACTTGCTCCTTCTGCCAGATCCACAGATACCCCCAGGAGAGGCAAAGTCCCCTGGACTCACAGCTGTGACCTGGTAGCTCCTGGCCTCTGGGGACCTGTCCTTATGTGTGGGGAGGATGGTGATGCCACACCAACACCTATGTGTTAGTTAGACACTGTGGTGTGACACGCCTGTCCTGCCCAGGCTGTGGTCTGTGTACAAGCAGATCCCTCAGTGACAACCAGGAATTGTGTGATAAACAGCCTGCTAGCCTGGTAGGAGAGCTCAGGGGTGTGTCTAAGACTTGCACAAATCCTAGCCAACTTCCAAGAAGTTCATTGAAAATCCTCGCTTATATGTGAATGCATTGGCTGCACTCCAGGTTTCTTTTCCTGTTTTAATTTTGTTTAATCTGTGTTTCAGTTTTGAAACCTTTGACGTAAACAGCTTTGAACAGTTCTGCATCAATTATGCCAATGAAAAGCTGCAACAACAGTTTAACCTGGTAGGTGGCTTTCTTGCCTCTCAGAACCGGAAACAGAACCACATCAGGACTGGGCCTGTGTGAGGCCCACGGGGGGAGAAGCTCCAATCTGTACCAGCTTCCTTCCCTCCCTACCTCCCTCCCTTCTTCTATCCCTCCCTCCCTCCCTGAACCCTCCCTCCTTCCCTCTGCTCTTTCTCTTCATCTTCCTCTCTCTCTCCCTTTCTTTAGTTTGTTTTGCTTTTTGCTTTCACATCAAGCTCCATCTCCAGGTTTTTTGTTTTTTTTTTTTGCTTTGCTTTGTTCTTTTGGGGGGACACATAGTCCCACTGAGCCATTCAATTCCCCAAGCTGGGCTTGAATTTGTGATCTTCCTGCCTCAGCCTCCCAGAATGCTGGGATTACAGGTAGGAGTTCCTTCAGGTCATCAATGGAACCTTCCTCATTACAGGATCAAACCTGTCTTCCCTCCCGTGGTGACAGAAAAGTCATGGTTGCTTCCCCAGTGAGATCTGGGGTGCCTGGCGGCTATGCTGCTGGCACTCATTGGATGTGTGCCAAGATGGCAGTGCGGCCCTCTGATACTGCCCTGCATGCATGCAGGGATGCCACCGCTGTGACAGCACAATAGGGGACAGTTTACAGAGGCAGCCCAGTTTCTACTTGGGCAGCCCTGGGACCCTGTGGGGCTCACTTCTGCACCTCCTGGCCCATGCCCTGGGCTCAGGGTCCAGAATCTCCCAGAAACCGAACTGTTCTTCCTGCCCTCAACTGGTCTCGGTTTTGCCTCCTGCCTCTGAGTCTGGCTGTTTCTGAAAGCTTCAGGGAAGCTGAGCTGCTTTGCCAATGTCCCTGTCCTTGGCTTCTGCCCTCAGCATGGCTGAGTCTCCCTGGAGGGGGCTCGGTTCTGTCCTAATAGGAGCCCAGCCCAGATCTGAAAGATGGCTCCGCCTCTGTCCTCCACAGGAGCCCCACACAGATGTTCCCTGACCCTGCCCACTCCCTACCCTCTCCAGGCCTGGCTCCAGCACAAGTCGGGCACCTGCCCATGTTGCCACGAGGGTGCTCGCCTGTGTCCTTCATCCCTCCCTCCCCGAGTCACATTCTCCCCCAGCCCATGGAAGCTTGCTCTTTGTATGGCACTGAGGAGCCATAGCTGAGCTCACCCAGGGCACTGCAAGCGTGCCCTGCTGGTTCCATCCTTCCATGCAAGGTGGCCCCAGCCTTAGTGGCTGTGTGCCCCTGGTCACCTGCAGGCCTCTGCCTTCTCGCCCTCTCTTCCGTCCCCTCCCCAGTCCTCTGTGTGAATCCCTCTCAGTGTGGATGCAAAGACCTTGTGTGTGCTGCCTGCGTCCAGCCTGGGCACATCCCCAGGGGCACTTCACGCTCACTGCCCCAGCTGTGTTGGGTCAGTCCTCGGTCTTCCAGGGGACCCTCCTGGTGCTCTCACACCCCAAACATAGGGCACAAGTTCCCTGAGCAGGGGGCATCTCACACCGGCCAAGCAGCCAGTGCCCTGGGACCACTGTCCCCTCCCCAGAGAAGCCAGGACCCCACCCCTGGGAAGCTGCAGCTGTGGTGAGAGCAGGGGTGCCCCACGGCAGGGCTGGTTCCTGGCCTGTGCTTCTGGAGAACTGGGCTGGCCCAGGAGGTGGGGACACACACAGACTTGTGTTGGGGCTGTGGCCTTGACCTTAGGAGGGGCTGTCAGAACCCCCAGGATCTTCCAGCCAAAACAGGAACATGGCCCTTGCCATGGTGGCCACTCTTCCTTCCCACCCCGGCACCTAGCACGTCTTCAAGCTGGAGCAGGAGGAGTACATGAAGGAGGACATCCCCTGGACACTGATCGACTTCTATGACAACCAGCCGGTCATCGACCTCATAGAAGCAAGAATGGGCATTTTGGAGCTGCTGGACGAAGAATGCTTGGTAAGTGCTAAGAATGGGTTTTTGAATAGCTGATCATGGTGGTGCGCACCTGTACTCCCAGCCCTCGAGAGGCTGAGTCAGGAGAATCGCTGTGCGTCTGTACCCCCTCTGTGGGACACCAGCTCTGGGGCCTGAGCAGGTACCCAGGACCCTCCCTCGCAGAGGCACACAGCCCCCAGGGGATACCAGGGGTCCAGTCTGTGTTGAGCAGGCCAGGACCAGCTCATGATTGCACTGGGCTGCCTGTCATTGCAACAGTCAGAGATGTCAGCACTGGGACAGCACCACAGGGGGCAGCATGCAGGGGCAGCCCAGGTTCCACTCGGCAGGACCACACTCATCTGGGTTTAGAGCACGTGTCTGGAGATTGCTCGACGCCTCCTGCCCGCAAGTGATTCATCACTGCGCTGGGAGCACTCGCACACTGTGGTGCCCCTCACAGCCCTCGGGGCCTGGGTCTGGTGAGCAGAGGGCCAGCGCTGCTGCACGGGTGCCCGGGCCGGGCCATGCAGGGCAGGGCAGAGGCCTGGAGGGGCTGGTGCAGGGCTTTGTTCTAGTTTTGCTGTTAGGGACGGTGCACAGGGCCTTTGCACTGAGTTCTGTCCCCAGCACTTTTTAGTTTTTGCTTAGAGACAGGGACTCAGTAAGTCACTAAATTGCCCGGGCTGGGCTTGAGCTCGCTGTCCTCCTACCTCAGCCTCCCAGTGCTGGCTTCTAGGACATGTGTGCACCTGCTCTGCACGGGTGTTTCCAAGGCCAGTGTTACAAAGAAGTAACCAAGAGTCACCTAGGTGCGTGAGGGTTGAGCCCCCCAGCTCTGGCCTGAGTGTGGTCGGGGTTCAGAATCACCAGCGTGAAGAGCCACCCTGCAGCGTGCGAAGGCCCAGGTTCAGAGCTTGGCCCAGAGGGGTGGCTAGCCAGGCCTGAGACAGACAGCCATGTTCCTGGGGTGGGGAGGGCATGCTGGGGCTGCCCGTGCTCCCTGGGAAGAGAGGCTTGCTGTCTTGGAAGCCCCGCGGGTTTTCCAGAACCTCGAGACTTCTGGGAGAACCATGAAGTTCTGCCAGTTGTGCAGACATGGAACTTTCGCTGGTACAGCAGCGTGGCCATTTCCTTCAGCTCTTGCTTCTAAATGTAGGGTGTCCCCGTAAGAATCATTCTAATACCCCATCAATACATGCAAGCGTTCCTTGTCAGTAATAGGGGAAAGTCACCCAGAGCAAGGAAAGCGCAGTGCTGCTATAGGGGTCCCTAGAGTCAGCACCTGGGCGGGGCCAGCACCTGGGCCTGGTCAGCGTGCACGCTCTCCCGTTTTCCCTGCCACAGCTGTTACCTGCCCACTGGTTTGTTTTTCTCCAGTTACCACACGGAACGGATGAAAACTGGCTTCAAAAGCTGTATAATAATTTCGTCAACAAGAACTCGCTATTTGAAAAACCCAGGATGTCCAATACATCCTTCATCATCCAGCACTTTGCTGACAAGGTGTGTGATGCCTAGCGCGTGGTCCTCTGGGCCTGAGTGGCTTCCACGGGGACGGCCAGGTTTAGCATCCTGCAGCTTTGATGAAGTGCGGGGGTGCGTGCACTTGTGCGTGTGCGTGCGTGCATGCGTGCGTGGACTGAAGACTGAAGCCAAGGCCTTGGCAATGAGCTACATCCTAAGCCCTTTTTATTTTTTGAGGCAGGGTCTCATTACATTGCCAAGCCTGGGGTGTTAGGGTTACAGGCCTACAGAACTACGACCTATTTGTTGGACAATTCTTAACTTTTTTATGACAAAGTATGGGTGTCTCAGCTCTCCTGCTTTAATGTGCAATTACCTTAAGGACTTCATTTCTTAGCTCGGCCAAGGCTTGCTGTAAGTTCGTGGTCCTCCTCTGCTTATTTCCCCAGGGACATTGTCAGTAATTGAGACAATGCCATTGTTCCTGGTACTGAAACTTGCATGATTTTTTCAGTTTTCCTTTTTTATTAAACCAGAGAATCTTTCTTACAGAAGCCATGCAAGGTAACTCAACATGACGACGGCTTTCTAGGAGATCTGTTTTTTCTCTACATAGGTCTTGTTTTATGTTTTGCTAAACAGTGATTCTTCCCTAAAAATAGTGGGTCCAGGTGGCCATATCAGTGGGGCATCAGACACGTGCCAGGCTCCCACCTGTGACCCCAGCACCTGGGAGGCTGAGGCAGGAGGACTGCTGAGAGTTTAAGGCCAGCCTAGGCTGCATAGAGAGACCTTGTCTCAAGACAATGAAAAAGAAAGGAAGCGGAAGGGAGGAGGAGGGCAGAATGGGGAGGGAGAGGGAGGAGGGGAAGAGAAAGAATGGAGGGGAAGGGGAAAAGAGGGAGGGGAAGAGAAAAGAGGGGAGAGAGAGGGAGGTGAACAGTGGCACTGTCTCAATTACTCACAATGGTACTGGAGAAATAAGTAGAGGAGGATGACAAACTTACAGCAAGCCCTAAGCTCAGAAATAAAGTCCTTAACATAAAGCAGTACAGCTGAGATTCCCATGCTTTGTCATAAAAAAGTAAGAAGTGTTCAACAAATGGGAAGGAGGGGAAAGGAGGAAAGAGTAGAGGAAGGAGGGAGGAGAGAGAAGGGAGGGGGGAGGGAAGGTGAGGGAGGACAGAGGAACATTGTTGTAGAAATCACACCCCAGAAAGCCTAGAAGCAACAAGGGAAACACCCCCTAACAGCCTATTTTGCGCTTGTCACCCTTCTACTGGCTATTAGTGTCATGGCCCAGTGCGGGGCTCCTGGGAGCAGCCTGTCCTCCCTGAGCAACAGGCTAGGGGCCGGCAGATGTCCCTTCCCCTGGCACAGCCAGAGTGCTATGAAGCACGATGTAGCAACCTTGCCTGGAACCGTGCATGTAAAACAAGTCCTCCACTACAGAGCCACACCCAGGCTGAAATTAATCCTTCTTACACCTTATAATTTAAGAAGGGTCCACATCACGTACCAGAATGTTCAGCCCACACACACCTGTAATCTAGCCATGTGGAAGGCTGAGGCAGGAGAATCACAAGCTCAAGGCCAGCCTGGTCACTGCTAAAAAGCCCATGAGGTGCACATGACACACTGAATTAAATCCCCTCATTCTCACAGCTTCAGTAGGGCTCCAGTCCACGGGAAAAAGGGCAGAGGCCAGACCCTGCTCCAGCCCCTATTCAAGCCAGGGTCTTTCGTACTAAGCAGGTCCACCACTGAGCTACCCCCAGGTCTTAGATTAATTCTCAATACATTGCTTAATTTATGAAAGCCACAAGTCTCAAATTAAAATATGTAAAACACACACACACACACACACACACACACACCTGTAATCTGCTACCCTGGAGGCTGAGGCAGAAGGATGACAAAGCTTGAGGCCAGTCTGGAAAACTGAGGGAGACCCTGTGTTCCAGTCATGAAAAAGTTCTGCCTGTGGCTCTGTGGTGAAGGGTGGCTTCAGATGAGCGTCATCTGAGAGCCTCCAGGTCTGCGTGCGACGCAGGCAGCTTCTGGAGCCAGAGCCTGAGGCCCATGTGCCCCCTGTACCCTGGTAGCCAGACTGGGCCGCATGGCCCTTGGCAGCATTCTGCCCTTTCTGCCCTGCAGTACTGACATCAGCGCCTGAGTGACACCACTGAGGCTCCCCTCTGCCAAGGGACCCTGGGCCAGGTCTTTGCATGTGACCTGCATGTGCCCCAGGGGATGGTGGGAGGGGGCAGTGGGCAGAGGAATTGGGGTAGGAGCTTTGCTTTGCTTTGAAGACCCAGGTCAGTGTGGCCCCAGGGCTACTGTCCTGAGCTGCTGGCCTGAGCCTTCAGCAAGGTCACCTTAGCTCGCTCAGTCTTAAGCTTTCCTTTGAGAAGGGCTGTGATAGCAGCTTGAGTTCCAGCATAGTAGGAAGGAAGGAGGAAGGGAAAGTGGGAGGGAGGAAGGGGAGGAGGAGGGAGATGGGAAAA